>MU628421.1:0-221115 GCA_025688805.1 Aspergillus egyptiacus
TTTTTTTTTAATTTTAAATTCCTCAGGCTCCGTCCAGGTACCTACCCTCTGGCCTAAGGCAGTCTACTTATACTTCCCTCCACCAATAAAATCCCACCACCGGTCCCGGTACCTTACCGGATTGAGCCCCGTCCCGGCCCCACCTCACCTATCGGCCCAAACCCCGACGCGGAGAAGAACCGAACTCATCGGCCTTTGTCGGCAACGGAAATGCCTGGATTGGGATGCCCCGCACGTACTCCTCCAATATAAGGTAAGTTGATCCCTCCCCTCCCTAAGGTAACCAACACAGCAACCCAAACCAAACAGCCACTGCTAGGCAAGAGAAGAAAAGAAAAGACAAGGAAAATGTCAACCGCCCTCCCCTCCCTCTTCTCCCTCGAAGGCCAAACCGCCCTCGTCACCGGCGGAACCCGCGGCATCGGCGCCGCAATGGCCATTGCCCTCGCTGAAGCGGGGGCTGATATTGTTCTTATCCAGGTCTGTTCTCTACTACCTTACTACCTCATTGGAATGTCCACAGCTTCGCAAAGACAGCCCAGCAGCTAACCAATTTCTTACCCCAGCGCACATCTACAAACACCACCACAGCCGACCACATCACCACAACCCTGCACCGAAAAGCACACATCCACGTCGCCGAGCTGTCCGACCGCTCCGCCGTCAAGAACATCATCCCGACACTCACCTCCTCCGGGATCCACCCGACCATCCTCCTAAACTGCGCAGGCATCCAACGGCGCCACCCCTCCGAAGCATTCCCCGACGCCGACTGGGACGAAGTCCTCTCCGTGAACCTCACGAGCGTCTTTACGCTGTGTCGCGAGTTCGGCGCTTATCTGCTCTCGCGGCCTGCGGATTCTTTTCCCACCCCTACGGCAGGGGGGAAACGAGGGTCGATCATCAACGTGGCGAGTTTGTTGAGTTTCCAGGGCGGGATTACGGTGCCGGCGTATGCGGCGTCGAAGGGCGGGGTGGCGCAGTTGACGAAGGCGTTGAGTAATGAGTGGGCGGGCAAGGGGATCAATGTCAATGCGATTGCGCCGGGGTATGTGGCGACGGATATGAATGAGGCGTTGATTGCGGATCGGGAGCGGAATGCGGGCATCATGGCGAGGATTCCGGCGGGGAGGTGGGGTAGCCCGGAGGATTTTAAGGGCGTCGTGGTGTTTTTGGCTAGTGCGGCGAGTGCTTATGTTTCGGGGGAGGTTGTTACGGTGGATGGGGGGTGGATGGGGAGGTGAGATATTTGTATCGGGTGGATGGATGTCCTGGTTGTAGGTTGGAGAAGTATACTGGAATATGTATTCTCTGTTATTGGGTATCTGTATACATGACCGGAGTAATAGCACTTAGGCCCTCTCAATCCGACATAAGCCATTCAGGCACCGCGTCTTGATCCTCAGGGTCTTCGGATAACAGCGAGCCTTTGTCTTCCGAATCGGATACGGCCACCGGTGAAGGAGCCCGCGACTGCGCCTGCGAAGGAGCCCGCGAGAGGATTTCCACGCTGGCCGAGCCGGAATCATGGACAGACGAGTCTATTGTGATCGGAAGTTGAGCTGGTGTGGACGCCGACGACCCCACACTAATAGGGGCTTCGATGGAAGTTCCCGGTTGCGAGTGTGCCTGTTTCTGGTGTTCAGATCTGCCCCCGGGACGCTGTATGTCTGAACTATCAAGGGCCGTGTTAGGCACAACGACGAGGCTGTACTTTGACCGGGCAGCCCTTGGGCTATCATGTCGCTCCGTGACAGGTGCATTGTCTTCCGCGTCTTCTGCAATGAACCCTCCACCCGACATGCCGTCTTCAGCGAGCGCCTGGGTACCGTCATCCAGATTGTCCGGCTCGGTGTTAGTCGCAGTGGGTTGCGGTGAGTTCATTTCCCCGTCAGACTCGGGAAGAAAGCCGCCTCCCATATCCTCTTTCCCGTCCGCGTCCTCATTCGCAACACTCGCCTCATCATCTGCCTCGCCTTCAACCGCATAACCTTTCACGCGTTCAGCAATTCGAAGCTTCAGCAAGAAATGCTTCCATGTACGGAGCACTTCTGCCGACCTCTGGTCTAGTTCATTCTGCAGCTTTTCCTGCTCAAGACAATGCAGCACCTCTTCAACCGCTTCCCGATATTCCGTCGCAACCACGACTCCCTCAAAAACAGCTGTCCCATGTCGACCCTTGAAGTTAAAGCCCGTAACAGCATCTGCGTAATCGATCCCTAGTATTCGGGCCGCGCGTGCAGCCTCTAGATTTCTGATGTGTACTCCCCCAGGCGGTACCATGCTTGGGACGTAGACGTCTAAATTCCCATATGCGTTTTTCGGCACGCGGCCCTGAACCACAGGCGGCGGCGTATACGGTTCGGTTTGGAAAAAGGCGTACAACGCCGTCTCCTGATCCATATCTGCGTCTTCGTCATCCATGTTTACCATCCGGTTTCTGGCTCGGACCCGCTTCAACGGCTGCTCTCCGACTTTGATATCCCGCCCCAGGCGGTACCACTTGTTCGCGCTGCGGAGTGTGTGGACGGCCGACCGACGATAGATGGGCTCTGTTGCGCCCGACTTTCCAGTGCCGACATGGCCGATAACGGTTTTTGGAAAGATCACCTCGTTGCGGCGGAGATGGCGCTCCAGGGCGTAGATAGGGTGGTCTTTAAAATCCTGTACGTTACGCGGCATCGGCTCCGTGGCCGTTTTACTCGTCAGCTCGGCAATTTCAAGCTCGTCGCGATCTTCCAGAAACGGCTTCTCGAAGAATTGAAGCACTCTTGCTAACCAGGCTTCGCCGCCTTTTGTGGACTCGACGCGGCTCTTGCCAACTTTCGCATTGAAGGCTTTGGTATAGCGTCGCGTAACATCTCTCGCGGACGCGTCCTCCTCGAAAGCAACGACGTAGCTCAAAAGATTGTATGGATCCGCGGCCGGTGGTTCAAGCTTATGCGGCTTAGCCAGGGTTCTCGTCACCATCGGGTCAATGGGAATCCATTTCTGGAAGGCTTCGTTGAATGCCTCGACCCAGAATACCGGATATGATGATTCGCGAAGGGGAGGTTCTTCAAAGTCAGTGATGCTCGATTCCGTGCTTAGCGGGACATACTAGCAGGAGTACTCTTAACACTGGCAGGCTTAAAGCTAGGCCGACCAAGCCTTCGGATAGGTGTAGCTTTTGGCGACGCATCAGACCGCGTTTGCGCATCCGTTAACGAGTCGTGATCATCCGACGATATGACAATGGTTTGGCGCTCCGGCTTTGCAGGTATATCCCGCACGGTACCGGAGAACGGTAGCGGCTGAAGGGAACAGACTAGCCTGGCGTCGACGGCGACTGAGCGCAGAAGCGCGCAGAATAACTGAGCTCCGAAATCACGAGAACCCTGCATCGTCTTGGCCTGGTTTCGGAAATCCTCTCGCGAGAGGAAGACTTCGGCATCGGACATGATTGCCTCCTGTTGATATTAGATGATTCAACGGACCGGAATGGAAGCGTACAGTCTTCTGCCTCAAAGAATCCGCATCATGCGCCCAATGCGCACGCCTCAGTCCGGGCCTCGTCTGTCTAAAACGCCTGGAGAACATGTCTCCGGCCTTGTTAAGCCCATCGAGAAACATCGCAGATCTAGTATGCTGCGGCTTGTCTTCAGGCGGATTGAGCTGCGCCACTATCTGCTTCGGAAGCATTTTCTTCACAAAGCCCTACAGAACAAATTACAAACTATATCATCCAAAGGAACGGTGGCAACGCACCTGTACTTCCTCGTCGTTGCACCACAGATTACGTCGCTGGACATGGCACAGCAGACAGAGCAAATGCATCTTATGAACTTCGAGTCGAAGTCTCCTCTCCGCCGCCGTTACCGGCTTGCGCCGCATCGCCCTTCGCTTCTGGCTCTCCTGCCGACCAAGCGTGATCTGCAGCGGGGTGTCATCGGCCACGGAGACCGAGCTAGACGGCCCGGGATGCGTGGGCTGCTGGATATCGACCTCCTCCCATTCCATATCTGATTCGTCCGACTCAGACGGTGAGTTATATACAACCTGGGGTGTCTTCGCCGCGGTTTCTCCGGGCTCTGCCTCATCTTGTGTTGCTCCTCCTGGGACTCCGCCTTGAGTCGCGGTATCTCTGTACCCGGCAGGCTTGAGCCGTTTCCTCGGTCTGTCACCGTCCGAGGACTCAGTCTGTCGAGCCTCGGCCTCCGCTAACATCTCTCGATAAACTGGGGGGATATCGTCTTCATCGTCGCGTTGTCTCAAGCGGCGACCGCGCGTCGACGGGCGGGCGGGGCGCGTCCGGGACGACATAACGAGCGTTCTTATATCGCTGCATCAAGGATATCGACGCACAGTTGTACGGAGTAGCGTGGAGCTGCGGAGACATTAAAAGTGTCCAGGAAGCATTTCTGGAGGTAACTGATGGAGTGACGCGACTGAGTCATAATCACGTGCACAGACGCTGACGTAAGATTCCCATTCTCTTTGTGAGCCCAGCGTCCAACAGTAAGGTACCACCTAGCTGTTGATCTGTAATGCTGCCTACCTACGGTCTAAGGACACCTGTTGCTGGACTTGAACTTCACCTCGCGTATAGGCAGTGTTTGACGGATTTGTCAGCTGTTGTGGCATGCCTACGTAAATCCGTACAGAAGTCCCGTGTTCATCCTTAATTATATATATGTAGCCCCGGTATACTGTCACGTCAACCTCCACTCTCACCTACTTCTTCAAGCAGTTCTCCAAGATCCAGGCCTCGAATATCCTCCGCTGCTCGGACTGCGGCTCTTTAACGACGAACTCCATCACGGGGTGGTCATGCGCCTCTCCCCGAACGATCTTGGTCACGGTCTGCGAATTAGCAGCATCAAACTGCTTGCTGAACTTTGCGATGTCGTCAACAAAAAGCTCGTCTCCCCCGGCCATTATCAGCACTTCCTTTGCTGGAAAGCCCTGCCACCAATCCGAGGGCGCCGACAGGGGCTCGAGGTAGAAATCCGACGCCGCGCCCCCCTGGAATATCGCGGCCCACTTCTTTAATACGGGGAGAGCTAGGATATCGCGATGGAGATTTCGGCGCATTGCGTCGGCGGATGAGTCGAATGTAACCCAGGGGGACAGGAGTGCGACGCCGGCGAGCTTCCCTGGCAGGTCGAGAGGATCCACCTGGGGATGCTGGTGAACGGTGTGGGAAACAAGGGCCAGCAGCAGGTTGCCGCCGGCAGAGTCTCCGGCCAGAAGGATCTGCAGCTGCTTTAGTATACCGGGATAGGTGGGTGAAAGAGGAGGGAATCTCACATCTTCGGGTCTCCGCCCCAGGACTGTAAGCGTATGTCGCAGCAGGGCCGTGGCCTGTTGCAGCTGACGTGGATAAGGTGCTATTATGCTCAAGTCTGTCGTGAATCAGCATCCTGTTGCTACAAGGGTCAGCATAAGCAAATGCTCTTACCGTAGGACAGGAAAAGCACCGCCAGCTTGCCGCCTTGTTGCTCGACTTTGCGGACTGTCTGGTGCAGAAGGTGGAAGTGCCCCTCGACCGCAGGCAGAAGATACCCTCCTCCTACGTTCTGTTAGTAACCATACGCATGCAGTGTGAGGCACTCCGACATACCATGCAGATACAACAGCATCTTTTCCGCAGACGGGTCTCCCAACCAGTGCGCCTGGGTCCCATCAGGCAGGGCAATGGAATCGGCCTTCAATCCATGATCCGAGGCAAACTTGCCATACATCTCATCCGTAGACGGCGCCGTAGCGCTGAGCCGCGTCAGCCGGCAAAAGCACTTGACAAATGCAATCACCACTTACACCATCACCTTGGGAGAGGTACATTGCGTGAAGACGCGAAAGATGGCGAATTTGACATGCCGAGAGAACCAGGCCGGACCTTTCGAGCGCTGAAAAGGGACAGCGGCAAGAGAGATCGCTACCAGGGAGACTGGACCGACTGATCAGACTGCTGCTTACTGTGGAATCATCAAATGATGCAAGTCTACCTACGTATTTTGATAAATCCGACGGCCACTCCCACCTTCTCCAGGAACGACAAGGTTGGCTTTGGGGCCATGATGCAGTGAACAGGTTTATCCGGCCATGGGAAGGACTGGGGGATTGCGTCTATTTAGGTGGATCCTGAGCTCGTTCATGCCAAGTCCGAGGTCTCAAGTAGATAGACCTCATCCAATTTCGAGAATCCACTTGTTACGAGTCTCGGGACATGGCACGGTCATCGCTGACTCGTCGCCGGCAGCAGTCCTCATAATAGACAGGACAGAGCCATGAGATCTGATTGATTGACTGTACAGGACAGAACAGTATGAGAGCACTGCTTCCCCGCACCATAGCCCCGCATTTACCGATCCTTATCTTGTTTCCTTTGTCGAGGAACAGGTCTGGCCCGAGGCTGTACGAGCCACAGACGGAATCCCGAGGTCAACTGACTCGGCCTTATTCAGGTACATTAGGGCTGTAAATAATGTTTGCTCCCCTCTCCTCCTATGCCCAGTGTGCTCCAGTCTCTCCGAGCTGTTCACTTGAAACTGAGAAGCCTAATATAGCGTAGTGGTAGGATTGTGCTGTAATGCAGTCATGTCCAGCAGGTATATGTGTTTACTACGTAATATTAAAAAGCTTAGCTATTTACAGGATACTATGACTGCAACATCAAATGTTCTAGAACTACTATATCGATTGAGGTGATTATTATTAATACTGATTTTACTAGTATTTTACTCTAGCTAGATAGTACTTTCTAACTATTCGAGGTTAATATACTACTTCAAGTAATAGGATGAGTAGAGATGTTATCGAAAATATATATAGTTTACTTTTAGTTGGTTAGTTACTAAAGAATCATGCGCTTGGATACGGGACTGTCTGTATACTGCAGAGTCCGTCAGGTGCCGTTCGAAACTGGCACACTGTCCTGCAACATTTTTCCATATTTTCCGGTTATATATTTTCTTGTGCTCTGTAAGGGTTCAAATAGACAATAGGATATGTACTACAACAGACCGTAGACACGCGTGAACCAAGCACAGGGCAAAGAAATGAAAAGAACTCCCAATACTTTTTTGGAATAACCGATTCGGTGTTGATTGATACAATGCAAAAAAGGCCCAGGCCTAAAGCGGCGCAGCAAATAATCATCGGTCAAAACCCCTGGACACAACTCCGGGACAGGCAGCGGGGATGTGTCTCAGCCGATGCAGGATCCTGTGTATTGCTCCTGCAGAGAATCAGATTCCCATCTTAATGATTTATTCTTTTGCACTGATGGAAGCCATGTAAATAAGGCGGGGACTGCCGCAGACCTGGTCATAATGGAGTCACCTCACTGCGTCCTCGGGCTGCACGTACGTTTCCTTAACTATGAGGCTTCGACATAGCCAGTCGTTCAGAGGGCTTAGTTGTCTAGACTCCTGGGTCAGGCTGCCCTTTAGCTTTTTGCAATCGACAGCGCGCTTTCGGGCCGTGCAGAGCGTTGATTGATTTATTGTGATAGATATACAGATGGAGAGCCTGGTAGTCGAGGAGAATGCATGAACCGCGCTCCAAACCATGCTCGCAGATGAAGACCTTTCTGACGAAGCTGGTGGTGCCCTTATAGGACCTACGTACCCAGGCGTCAGTGCTGTTGAGCTAGGTAGGTCCGGACTGTAAATTCAATGGCCCAGCTTCACAATTGTCAGTCCTGTGTCTAACTTTTCTTCGCTAGGGAAGGCTTCCGGCTTGGATGACCCGGTGGCAATATCTAGGTCGTCACCGTGGACGGATGATATTTTGCAGCTACGCCCGAGTTCAATATATCTTGCTGATTTTTAAAGCTCCCACTTCTCTCCACAAACCCAAGACTAGTGGTCATAGTAAAGCACGGCAGATCCCCGTCCCCACAGATCGACAGGTCAGGTAAGAGTAAACCACCGGAACTTGTCCGAGAGCCAAACCACGAGAGTTTATATCCGGCCTTCCTTTCCGCCCTCCTGAATCCTGTTCACCTCCCAGCTACCGTCCCCAATCCCATATACCCAACATGAGCCTGACACCCTCCCCCTTCATCTCCTACCAACCCGCCTTCCAAACCATCCTCGGCCCCAACCCGACCCTCGACCTCGCCCTCGAAAACCCCTCCTACCCCTTTGCCCACGAAGCCGGCGTCTACACCCCGTAAACCAACTCCTTCTTCATCACGAGCACCCGCTTCCAAACCGCCTCCGGCGAGTCGAAGGTCCAAATCTCCAAGGTCACCCGCCACGGATCCACCACCTACACGCAGGAAGAACTCTCCCCGTCCCCGGCCATCCCCAACGCCAACGGCGGAACAAACTACCAAGATGGTATCCTCTTCTGCTCGCAGGGTTCCATGGACGTCCCCTCCGCGCTGGTCCTCATGTCCGCAGCACCGCCCTACAACACAACGACCATCCTCGACAGCTTCTATGGGAGACAATTCAACTCCATCAATGATGTCGTCATCCACTCGGACGGAAGCATCTGGTTCACCGACCCGACGTACGGCTACGAGAGCGGGATCCGGCCGGCCCCGGAACTGCCGAGCCAGGTGTATCGGTTCGACCCGGCGACGGGGTCCCTGAGGGTTGTGGCGGATGGGTTCAGCCGGCCGAATGGGATTGCCTTCTCGCCGGACGAGAGTGTACTCTACGTAACTGATACGCAGGCATTCAACGGGAACGGCTCAATGAGTCTTAACCAGGCGGCGACGGTGTAAGTTATCCTTAATGGAATACTTTCTTTGCAAGAAACTAGATAGTAACGCTGCCTCAGTTACGCATTCGACGTCCAGTCCTACTCCAGCGAACCGTTCCTCGTCAACCGGCGTGTCTTCGCGATGACGAACGCCGGAATCCCGGATGGAATCAAGGTCGATATGGACGGGAACGTGTACAGTGCTTGTCAATACGGAGATGGGGTCGAAGTCTGGTCGCCGGGTGGTGTTCTTCTGGGTAAGATCCTGATCGAGAGTGGGCCGGCAAACTTCTTCTTCGCGCAGCCGGGGGAGCTGTTCTCGCTGAGTGAGGAGAGGATCTACCGGGTTGGGCTGTCGTCGTCGACGAGGGGGGCTTTGCTTAGGCTGTGATGGATGCATGGATATGGAAAAGAACGGAGGGCTGGTGCTTGATTGGTGGCCATATATACCCTACCTGCCTTACCTAGCATACTAGATTCCCTGAGAACTAGCAGTGCATAGAGGCTCCTGGTGCATTACGCATACCTAACTCGAAGCCTCGCAATTCTAATGTTGAAGAGAAAAAAAAAAAAGAAAAAAAAAGAAGGGATGTGTAATAGGGTACCCAGGTGGCCATAAACTGCATGGCAATTAACAAGTAACATACCCTGGTGCACATACAGTACAGCCATTCGGCTTTAAGGCCCGGGGTGCCAGTTATGCTTGATCAACTACTACCCTCCTAAGGTGGTAACCAATGCCCAGTGGAATGCGATAAACTGATCAGGAGAGCATAACTCTATGTTACTAACCACAGCAGCACAGCAGTCACCCCAGTATACACTTTTCCGAGCGACAAATCCTTTAAGCGTGATGCATGAGTTTCTATCTTGATATAATATAGTAAAAACTTCTTTTAAACTTTTGGACACTGATTGGCCAGACTGGTAGCTAATAAGTGTAAGGGAACCATTACCGAGCCTGATACTGGGTAGGTTGTAGTTAGGGCCAACAGCCACAGCATCTACAAATGATTTCCAAGATCAGATCTGGATAGGAGACGACTTAATCTCAGTAGACCTAATATTTATCATATTAAACAGCGTATATACTCCGATATCTTGAAACCCAACTAGCAAGCTTGTGACTGGTGGTGGGTCAGTTGTATAATTTAATATGCCATTAGGGTTACTGTGCAGAATCTGTATTATTTTTGGAAGTAGCCTAGGTAAAGCCGGTGAGCTTCTGCTAACACGTACACGTACGGAATAAAAAGTTTGATATTCGATGGATACCTTGTCATCCAAGCCCTGACCTCTACCTCATCTATATAAGCTTACCGTAAGCTACAACCACCTCTCTGAAGCCACATATTAAAGTAACTCAGTGACTCTATCCTAAACTATGCTACGAATATCAACGGAACCCCATCCCACCGGACATCCATCCCGGCATCGCATCACGTACTTAAAACTTTACTGAGCTTCAATGAAATCTAAATCTCACATATCCCCTCCCCTCCACCAACCCAAGCCTCCCACCCCTTCCCAAACAAATGGCCTCGCAAAAAGTCTTCACCATCGTCGAGCTCCTCGAATCCATCCTCCTCCTTGTCGACATCCAAACCCTCCTCACCTCCGCCCAACGAGTCTCGCGCCACTGGCACGCCGTAATCCAGGCCTCTCCGCGTCTGCAGGCCCGTCTGTTTCTGTCTCCGGCTTCTTATCCTGTCTACACGGACACCGACACCGACACGGACGCCGCTACTGACACCCACACCGAAAACCCATACCTGACTCGCATCTGGACGCATGTCTTTCTACCCGCTACCTCCTCGTCCTTCTCTTTCCGTTCAGAAAATGAAACTGCAGATACCAGTCCTGGCATTGAAAAACCCTACCTCCACCCCACCGCCACCTGGCGCCGAATGCTAATCCAACAACCCCCGTCCCAGCGAATCGGCCTCCTCGAGGACGGCTACTGGCCGGCGAAACAGTGTCTATCGTTTGCGACAATATCCGCTTCCGCCTCTACCTCCGTCTCCAACAATACCAACAACAACAACGATAATAACCCCAACAACGATAATGATAATCCCCTCCGCCTCACCACCCTCCTCACCGCAATCCAGCACGGCATCCTCGGCGCCGGCATGCCGCCGCGTCTGATGTGGCTGGTGGGCGAGTACACGCCCATGCAGGCTTGTGCGGCGTCGTTTGCGTACCTGCCGCTGAGTTTCTTTGGGGCGGGGGTTCCGAGAGCCGGGTGGGAGGTTCTGGTGCATTTGGATCCCAGGGAGGTGGGGGTGGAGGAGTGGTGGGGGGTGAGGCCGTTTGGGAGGGGTTGCAGTGGTTGGTGGATGTGGTGGGGGTGAGCGTGAGGGTTGAGAGGGAGAGGGAGGGGGAGATATTTGGCAGGGAAGGGGATAGGGATAGAGATAAGGATGGGGAGGGTGTGGTGTGGGAGTTCCTGAGAAAGGGTGGTTATATGTCGTGAGCATATGAGGATGGATGGTTGTCTGGTTGGTTGGTTATTTAAAGGAGGTTGGCGGTTGGATTGCGTCTGGATGGTAGCATGTACTTCTTACCAGGCACTTACTGTCTACTATTCATTCTCTGGCTTAGGTTTGTCTCCAGCTTCAGCGTGATCTATGAGAGGATAGAGGTCGGGGTAAAGGAATAGAGACCGTTAGGTCTAATAGAGTCGGAGCCCTAATCCGACTGTAGCATTGGCAGTATCTCGCCAGTTACGTTCCCGACCTGCTCATATCTCAACACATATAGCCTAATGGCAACTGCATAATGATCTTTCTGATGTTCTAACAAACTAGACTAGTAGGACAATGGCCTTTTCTGGCCTCGCTACAATGAAATATTCAGATATAGATATAGTAACAACGTATAGCATGTGTCTATCCCCCATCAGCTCGGTAAAGTCCTCCCCACTCTTGACCAAAAGCCGCAGTCACTGTGGCTCAAGGTATATGGTCAATGCACTTGATCTTAGAAAGACAGGCGTATGTGGACGCGCACCCTGGGACTGTTTACCATTTCCCTAAGGTGGTAATGTAATATAAGAGCCTGTTAGAAAGGGGTCAGGGGCAGCCCTGGAGCATGTGCTAATCATGCGGATTAGGAGACTCTCAAGACAGTGATGCTGAGGTGAAGGTAAAGGAAGGGCACTGTGCTACTCGGTTTCAAAGGCGCAGGTAACTGGTTGGTCCGGATACTTACTGCTTTGTCTATTCGGGCTCTACAGTACCTAGGTGTAGGCGTCCATTTTCCAAATAGCTATTCTGTCCTAATAGTGACCTAGATATCTTCTTTACCGGCCTTCTTTTTCTCCTCCATCCACTCGTCGTAATCAAACTTTTCTTGTTTATATTGCCTGGCATCCCGTTCAGTCCACCCGCCTTGGCCTTTGAGAAGCTTTACTGCCCCTAGTTGACCTCGTTTTTCAGCCAGTTTTACAGCTCGGATGTATTGGCGCCTGCCGCTTCCCTCGATCGACGCACGCGCATTCAGGAGCAGCTGCAACATATCAAGGCGACCATGTTCCGCGGCACCCTCTAACGCCGTTCGTCCATACCACCGAGATCCTGCTGCGTTGACATCTGCTCCTCTTTCTAGAAGTTTTCGCGCAATCTCCATGTGCCCCTGAATTGCAGCAAATTGGAGTGCTGTTGCACCACTGTCTTCAGCCGCAGCGTCGTTAGCATTTGCTCCAGCCGCCAGTAACATGTCCACCATGTCAATATCCCCACATTCTACTGCCATTTGTAATGCCGTCGTTCCCTCCTCAGCGTCGGCTGGTCGGTTGATGTCTACCCCTTCGTCAAGAAGAACCTTGACAATGTGTCTGTTTCCAATGCCCACCGCAACGTCTAGGTATTTCTTCTCAGCGCCCCGAGAAATCAGCGCTCTGATGAGAGAACCGTCTTCCATATGGATAGCGCTCAATAGGGGCAAATAAAAGCGTGATGTGTTGACATTGACATCCGCTCCGGCATCCAATAAGCCCTGCACAAAAGTCTTGTACCAGCGATGTGGAAAGCCCCCCTCCACCCTATCAAGGATCATGGCGAGCGCTTGCCCTTTTTCAACAGGCGTCCATGCTCCGGCATGCAGAATATCCCAGAACAACGCATCATTTCTCTGGCAGAATGCTTTCTCAAGGACAGAAGCTGACGTCTCCCCCGAATCTTCATCTGGGACTCGATAAAACATCGGATTCTGAAACCCACTGACTCTGCGCTTGCCTCTGGGGTCAAGCCCAATCTCCAAAAATCGATGCACCAGAAAGGCGGCGTTTTTGCACTCCAAAGCTGTGTAGAAGGCATTTGGGGCAGCACAAGGCTGGTGTGACAGTTTCTGCAAGCACAGTTGAATGAGTTCGAAATACTGTCTGTCACCGCTAATCTTCCATCTTTCGACAGCACTGGCGAGTTCATGGTCTGAAATGGGCGCTCCTCGTTCAACTAAAAGCTTTGCGAGTGAAATGCTCTGTGTCAAGTCGAGAAAGGCAATTGCAGCTTCAAGTGGAGAGATGCAGAGCCATTTGGTCGAACTCTCTGGCAATTGCTGTCTGTCGGGCTTTGCTCTGCAATAACCTAACCGAAAACCCTCGTTTCTGAGTTGTTGGTCAATATTGCGCTCCAGCAAGAATTCGATGAGACCATCATCCTCGCCCTTGCGTTCCCGGATACCGCGGAGATGCAGGTTTTTCTTTCTAGGACCTTTCCTTCTGATGGCTGACACAAGTATCGGTTGACCAGAGCGACGAAGGATTTCCGGCAGCCATCCAAGCTGTTC
Source organism: Aspergillus egyptiacus (assembly GCA_025688805.1). NCBI lineage: Eukaryota > Fungi > Ascomycota > Eurotiomycetes > Eurotiales > Aspergillaceae > Aspergillus > Aspergillus egyptiacus. The sequence continues at coordinate 13,489 of MU628421.1, forward strand.
CAAATACACAGCAGTCTTCAAGTTTCCGATTTCGAACAGTCCTTCCCCAGTATCTGTCATTCCAGCTTGAACAAGCAATCCAACCATTTCGCAATGTCCACGTTCGATAGCTGCACCCAGCACGGTGTCTGGGAAAACGTTGTAAATCTCATTCTTTCTTGCACCCCAACTCAGAAGGGCCATCACTGTGTCGAGGCTGTTCTCCTGGACATGCTTATAGAGAATGGACGTGTAGTAGTCCTCCATCTGACGAGGTTCAGCTGTAGCTCCGTAGAAGATGAGAAGCCTAGCGAGTTCGAGATCATCCCACTGAAGAGCCCGCTGAACTAGAGTTTGCCCTTGGACTCTGTCGCATATCCGGACGTCGGCCCCCGCGGACAACAGGCGAGAGACGAGGTTCTTGGCTCCCCACTCAATGGCCACAGCAAGTGGAGGGATGAAGTCTTCCGAAGGATCTCGGTGGTTGACATTTGCGTGAGCATCCAGGAGAAGATCAATAATGTCGCCATTGCCCTTTTCTGTTGCGCCCTTTTCTATTGCGAGTCCGAGTGTTGTGGACTTAGTACCCGTAGAAGCATACGTATAAGAAAGACCTTGGATTGCATCAACATTTGCGCCCAACCCAAGCAGATATTTCATCATAGGTATGTTCTCTCGATCAACAGCAACACCAAGGAGCGTCATGACGCCGCCTTTCCCATAACGGAGCGGCTTGTCAATATCAAAATCCAGGTGGCTGGGGAGAATATTGACCAGAATTCCCTCCTGGATCTCGATCGCGACCCGGAGAGCTCGTGGTGATAATGGCACATTTTTAGCCAGAAGGAATTTGACTATCTCCCAGTTTCTCGAGCGGATTGCTTTGCACAGTGCAGCTTTCCTCTGTCGGATATCTTTCAATCCAGAACCGAAAGAGAGGAACAGCTTGCACATATCAAGGCCTATTTTGGCGTCACTGAATGTAGAAACTAGCACCAAAGGTGAGGTTGAACCGTGGTCCCCGCGAATAGGGGTGTCAGGATCCATTCCAGCTTTCAAAAACATCCGAAGGGTTTTTATGTCCCCAGATCTCACTGCAACTTCGAGTAGCCTGTGCGCTATAGAATATGCCGTTGGCCCAGGTGCAGACAGTAGACGCTGGAGATTTGCGACGGTATTCAGGCCCGATAGCTGGAAAATTGCCATGACCGTCTGATCTTCCTGGCCGATGATGGGCTTTATCGGATCTGTGCGGGAGCGCAGGTTATCTTCGGCTTGTTTGAGTCTGGCTGGTGTGAATGAATCCCAGAACACAGTACTAGAGTGTGGGAATCCGAAACCGTTGGAAAGCAAGAAAAGAGCCACATGTATGCGCTCAACGGCATTACTGCCGTCTCCCAGGCCACACAGGCGCTGGGCTATATGCATATTCTGACCATTCTGTTGTTCAGGCATTATCAAACTCAGAGCGGCCGCGACCCTGGAGCTATCGTGTCCAGTGGGAAGCACTTTGGCGTGATTCCCGATAGTGAGCTCGCTCAGGGCGCCCAGAAGCTCGCGTTGGATGATCCTTCCAAGTAGTTCGTCCCTCGGAGTCTCTAGAAAATGGGCCTGCGAAAAAGATGGGTTCTCTGCAGCATGTTAGTAATGGGAATGCTCCGGCAAGTGAGTCATATAATAATATGCAAACTTACCAGCCACGACTTGCAATCCAGACAAGACAGCATCCTGGAAGGCGAACCATGGGAGGTTTGGTGGCCATGTAAACTGCAGGTCTTCTGGACCGGGCGAGCAGACAATGAGTCCTTCAGGAGTTGGTGGTGTTGGTTCTATATTCAGTCAATCGTCGACTGTCCGAGCATATGCCACCTCTACCAAGGCCTACCTCGACAGTACTTTTCAATCACACTTTCAAAGCCATGTCGGCGAGTTTCAGACTCAACTCTCTTTTGGTCGTAGCGGACACCATCCATCCAGACTTCGAGGGTCTTTCCTTCCGCGGCTCGCTTTTCCATTGCTCGTTTGACGTACTTCCACTTCAATGCACCCATGCGATATTTGCGGAATCCCCATTTCTTCAACCTGAGTGTGTACTGGTTTTTTCTGAACCCCTCATGTTAGATATCGTCTCTCAAAGCTCTAATAAGCCCCCGGGTACACACGTTCTGCGAAATCCATATTGTCCCTCCATAATCTGCATCACCTCCTTCAGCTCTCTGTCCTCCTTGAGATAAAGGCGCTCTATCTCTGCCTTGTGAGCCTCCCATTCTTCGTCTGCCATGGTGTGGTGAAAGAGTATTAATTGAAGGGTGAGTGGTGGAAAGGATATTAGAAGTTATGTGCGACATCTACAGTGCTTCTGCCTCAGTGGGCAGCTCTGTATTTATGGCTGCGGGTGAAGGCCAGGCTGAGGCTGAGCAACATCATGGATTCCACGTCATCACCGCCATCCAGCCGGATCCTTGTACATCGGATACCCCTGGACTGCCTCGGACCCCTGATTGGTCAGGTTCAGAATTTGATAGGCTTTGATGCGGCGCTTTGCCTTAGCCAAATTGCTCCTTACCCTAGTGGCGCACCCTTCGGCTTCTAATTCTATTCGGGGTGCCTGGCCGCCTGGAGACTATAATATGATATGATTGGCTGCATTCAAAATTTGGGGCCACTCTCACGGGATCGACATGAACTAACTCTGGAGTATGGACCCTCTCTTACGATACCTGACCTGATATGGATCCATGAGGGTGTCCGCCTGCATAGGCGAAGCCAGACCACCGGAAGATAATCTATTGTACTTAGCAAAACTGATGATTGGTCCATAACAGAATTTGGGATGGACCTGGATCAGATCTCATGTTTATAACCATGGCTGGAGAGCTATACAGGATGTCGTCGCCTGGGTTTGATCATCAAACACCAGAGCACAAGATATATAATTCCCTATCCTCCCTGGCATGTTCGTCCTCCATCGTACTCTCAACAACCTTTCTCAGTTCCAATATCTCGTTAGCTTCTTCTCAGTACTCTTCATACTCTTCATTACTAGCATCCAAGCTCTGAGCCATGTCGTGGATTCCTTTGGATGCCGACAACTGTGCGCCGGGATCTCAGGCACAAGGGCCAGGCCAAACTGCCGGACAACATCCACAATCTACCCAAACCCTCGCTCAGCCTTTCTTCTTTCCCATGTACGAGGGTCTGGACCTTCAGACCATCGACCAGTTCCTCCTTCACCAGTCTCCCCCAGTCCCACACCTCTCCGGATACACGATGTCACCACCTACAGTGCCCTTCCAGACCAACATGGGAACCCAGGGCACGACCAGGACCATAACCCCCGGCTATTCTCAGTACGATGCCGGCACATTCCAAAACAACAACTCCAATCCAATGATGAACCATCTTCCTATACAACCGAACACCAACCCAGCCAGTCCTCAGTCCCTCGCGCCGACACCCAACCCCAACGCCTCTTCGCCGAAGCATACCAGACACAGGTACTACCTCAGCTCTCCAGCTTCTTTGTTCCTCATCCATCCCTCTCCTGCTGACTGTCTATATAACAGCATCCGATGCGAATGGAAAGGCTGCACTTACCCCGGCGTCTTCAGGCGAACCGCCGAGCTGAAGCGCCACATCGATACCCAGCATGTCCACCCCCGCGCATACAAATGCACAGCCGCCGGGTGTTCCCAGTCATTCAATCGGAAGGATAACCGGGGGGAACACGTTCGTCGGCGGCATACAAACAAGCATTCATGTCATGGAGCAGAGGTTCAGGCATTTGACCTTTCTTCTCCGCGGAGTGTTTGAGTAACTGGGGAAATGCCATCAAGATCTGATTCGAACTGGTGGAAATAACCTGGATATAAAGTTAGGGTTTCTATTGAATGTGTTTTCCTGGCGAAGGTTTCGATTCTGGGGTGAGATCCAATGTTGTTAGCACAGCGGCAGCTAGTATCAAGCGCTTCTTTAGTTTTAGTTAAATCCAAAGCTCACAAAAGGCAAATCAAAGTAAATGATAAATATTGAAAGAATATAGCCAAGTAGCCAAATCATTAACCAGGCTTGGTCCTTGTCAACTCTTGTCTAATCACCAGATCAGTATATAAGATACTACCCTTATATTCCACCTGTCCTAATCTAATTCCATCTTAACTGCACCTTTGCAATGGATACATGAACTGCTTACTCTATCACTCACCTTGGCGCCTAGCGCTGCGATTGTTCTCCGTTTCTCGCAGCAGCAGCTGCTAGTACCTGACCTTGCCACTGGCTCCACTACTAGGTGTGGTGTCCTATGGGACGAATCTGGGGATCTTTAATGGGATAATGGGATAACTCAACCAAGAATTCCTGACGGTCGTCTTCATATGTCCTAAACACGGTATTACTAGATGCAAGTTCTGGATTGGGGGAGTTATCGTTATTATTTTTTTGTTGTTGTTGTTCTAGTCAGCTACTGAGTTCAGGGCTTTTAGGGCTTTGAGGTGATGGGATGTGGTGCTAACACCCAGGAGTCGGATACTGGTAGCAGGCGGTGTAATTATATATACATGTATATATATAAAAAAAAAAAAATAAGAAATAAATAATTATAATCATTATAATAAAATAGAATCGCCCTCCATCTCCAGCGGATAACATAAGATATAAGATAAAATGTGGTGAGGCCCCTCTCCATCACGTCACGTCCTGCGGAAGTTGAGTTGGGGCTTCGCAGCGCCATCTTTGTTTGTACTTCCCATACCCTCCCCCTTTCCCTGCTTTTGAAACTATATACTGTTATACTACATACTACCATATCATCCCGTAGCCGAAAAGTATCGTGCCTACAGACCCGGGCTTGCGTATCTGGACCCGACTGCTATGACGCTATGACAAGGAGCTCGCTCCTTGGGGCACTGGAAGGCGCATGGATTACCTACCTAATCAGCAAGCTTACTACTCATTCGAGTCTCCGTCTGTCGCTATAGTAGTAGTGCTTAGTTCTTGCTGTGTTGATTTTGGTGCGGTCTGGGTGGGCTGGATACCTATATCTATACCTATCTATAGTTTGGTGATAATCTCCGGAGTACAGTAGTAAGGCAGGTTCTTTGGGAGATAATCAGGTAGAGAACCCGATAATATGGGAAGATACTGATGTGAAACGGTAATCCAAATGACTTCTGACTCTGAATATAACCGAAAGAGCGTCAATATCGAGCGCATGCAGTAATCGGGATATTGCTGTCACATATAAATCTGACAACATTTAAATAGTATAATAGACTCAGTACCCAGGCCCGGGAACGAGCTCCCTGACAACTCAGTCCAACAAATCCCATACACATCGGGCATATCGTACCAATGGACACGACCAGAAAATGCAGCGTACTAGGAGCAAGAAATCAATCCCTAGCCCTAAACTCCAGCTCAATCGTCGGATCCGGCACGGTCAGCGGCTCCAGATCCAGACTCGGCGGTCTCGGCCTCTCGCCACCGGCGTATCGCACATCGTAGCGCATGATGATCTCGCCGAGGATGGTCTTCAGCAGCCGGAGGGAGTAGAACCGCCCGGGACAGGCCTGGCGGCCGTATCCGAATCTGGATAGTTGGTGCTGGTTAGTTTTCGGGCCGTGGAGGGGATAGGATAGAAAGGGGGGTTGGATTGGATGCCTACGTGAGCCATTCGAAGCGGATGTCTTCTGTGATGAGGATGGTTTGATTAGTTACTTGGTATGCTATATAATGTGCCGGGAGGGGAAGGATTAGGCTGGGTAGGCTGGGCTAGGCTGGCTTACTGGACAGGGCCGCGGACCCGGATTGACGAGCTTCCTCCTTCATCCGGTAAAATCGGAGGGGGTCGAATTGGTCGGGGTTTGGGAAGTAGTCGGGATCGGTGAACATGTGTGCAGTTGGGAATACAAGAGTAGTTCCCTTGGGGAGGGTAAGGTCGTCGTCGAAGCGAAAGCTATCGGCCATGACGATGCGCCATCCCGTTACTGGCCAGTCAGTCTGGGTGAAGATTAAGAAGCTGGACTGACTCACGCATGACAATCCCCGGGTTCATCCGCAGACATTCCTGGATGAACGAGTCGAGCTTTTTCATATTCGCCATTGAGGCCTCGGTCCAGCCGCCCCCGGAATCAGCGAGACACTCAACGATCTCCGCCCTGATCTCGTCGAGACAGTCTCCGTGCGAGGCCATATCGTAGAGCAGATTCATCATGGCGACCCTTGGCGTGTCAACAATGGCCGCGGATAGATGGAGCAGCCGATGCGCAATGCTCTCTGGTCTCTTCGCTTCCTCGGCAATCTCCTGGTCCATTGCCCACTGGACGCAGTCGACGGGTCTTTGCTCCTCGCGGAATGCTTCCTTCGACTGTGCTCGCTTCCTCGTCGCAATTTCATCCGTCACGAACCGCGTCGCGGCCGCAAGGTGGTGGCGCTGTCTCAGATGAATGAAAAACATAAGCACGTCCCGGAGGGGCCCCAGGTTCAGATACCGGAGACCGACGGCGTAGGGAATGACCTTCATCGTGTACCGTTCCATGGCGGCCATGAAGGCCGGGTTGTCAGCCAGGGCTTCGCCGAACACGACGCGGCCCGAGACGTGTTTCATGATGGTCTGGCTGAGGGTGTAGGCGTTGAACTTGGTCCATTCTCGGGGACGGCCGATCTCGCGATCGAGGATCTGCTCGGTGCGGACCTGGATGATGGGCTTAATGTCGGACAGGTTCCCGTTCACCAGCTTGGACGCAACCTGGACCTCGAAGTTGTCGAAATGCCCGCTGGAGAACTTCGACGCAACGGCCCCGTCGATCAGAGCCCGGCAGCTTAGTTCCGCGACGCCGCAGTTCTTGATCCGCTGCAGGTACTTGGGCGGCAGGATGTAGGTCCATGCTTGGATTCCCCCTATCCATACTCGAAACGGCTTGCCTCGCTTGCTGTACTGTGCTAGGTCAGCGCTGCCGTATCGGGACTGGCAAGGTGGAGGTTGGCGTACCTGATAATAGCCCGCTCTCACGTACGGAACGAACCGGGGAAGGAAGAACCTCCAGTAGACTCCTGACTGGTATGCGTCGAGGATCCGCGACCGGTGGACGGTGGGGATTCTTCTCAGACCGTGCGGGTCGTGTTTAGGAAGAAAGTATATGATCGTTACGAGGAGACTGCATATCGTGATAGCCGACAGTTGAGGGCGTTGGGCTGCAAGGGCTGACAGGGCTGAAAGGTCTGGCCAAGGCAGAATACTTAGATTGAAGCTCCTTCAGTGTGGTTCATACATACCTTCCAGCTGCAAATGAATGCTCGTAGAGTTTGGCAGTAAGTCCATCGTGTTCGTCCAGGGGAAGACATCAGATTGCTTCACGAATTTCGTCAATCGGATCAGGGGTCTTGATATATTCTCGCGTCTCACTGGAACTGCAGCCAGGCGCATTCCACTTGGCCTAGATGGAGTATCCGACAGTAGAACACACGGCCAGTGGTTGTATCCCTGTCCAGCCCTGAGTGGTTTCAGTGAGCTATGAGGTTGCACTTGTGGCGCTTTTCTTCAAAAATGTGAGATAGCTTGAGACAGAAGGTATGAGGCATAAATCTAGAGCGTCCAGTGCCCGTAAGTACTTGGAAGAGGCTTTCTAAGGAAGAGCTATTCTCATAATACTCGCTGGAGATCGGCCAGGAATGATATAGGGCACACAAGACGAGGTAACCCGCACTACGTTACATCCACTGTCGGAGGTAAAATGGCTCTGTGGGACGCACAATACTTACACCAGCTGCACGACCGTTAGCCTCGAAGAGAACCAGCGCCCGAAGGGTCTGTGTAAGGAAGGTGAGGGTGGTGCAAATCTGCGGTTCTGCAATTAGGTGCTGTTTCCTGATAAAAGCATACACAGCGGCGAGTCAGCAATGCAATAAAATTATTCAATCAGCCCATACCCCTTCAACTATCCAACCGTATTAGAATGGCTGTCTTTTCGAGAATTCTGCGGCGGTGTGATTGGATTGCGACAAGTACGCAGATTGATCCGCGTGGTACCGACTCGGATTCCCCTCCACGATGTGTAGCCATTGTATGATCATCGGACGGCACTGCACGAGGATCGTCCCGAGTCTTTGAAACATGAGTGGGTTTCAGTGGCGTACTCGGTGTGTGGTGGTGGTAGACTCGATTCTCGTCCATGTCACTCGGGCAATTGGTATAAAAGGCCGGGGTTCTGTTCACATCCGCTGTGTCCACTAGACCATTCGTGATACAGTTCAGCATGGACGCAATCCCTAGTCACTGTCGCTACAGCGATCCCCTTGACATTCGCACTTACAAGACCCAGGATGCCGAGTGGTTCTCTCTCTACCCTGTATATCTGTCGAGGTATGAAAGCATAGCGATAAACGCGTCTAAAGAGACTCTTGCCCGGTTGACCGAAGCCGCTGAAAAGGACGGACTGGAGGAGCCGAGGCGTCTGCTATACGGATGTCAGACGCCTCTAGGAAACTTTACGGCCTGGGCATATCCAGAGTCCCTCCCGGAGCGGCTTTCCCTTTGCACCTCCTACTGCGACTTTGCGTACTTCTGGGATGGTGTGTTTGGCCTTCTTTCCCTATGAGCGTGCTCTGATCTCCCCGTAGATGTCACCGATACCCTGGGCCTGGAGAAGCTCGACGAGGTCACGCAGGACCTTGCACTTGCCGTCCTTTCGGCGCTGAAGCCTGGCCAGCCCGTCGAGCCAAAGTTTGCAATCAACAAGCTCGCACAGCAGTATATGAGGGATCTCATGGACGGACATGGTGAGCTTGGAATCACACTCATGAAGGCATGGGGAAAACATCTGGACACCCAGCAGACGAGCCGACATAACGACATGTCGTTCGAGCAGATGGGGATACATCGCTTTCGGGAAGGAGGGGTGATGTGAGCCTTTCCCCCCACCCCTATAATCGGAGAGCCAACCCTAACCACTGCTGTAGCTGGGCGATCGAACTGGGACGCTGGGCGGCGGACCTGCATTGTTCGCAACAGGAGCTGGACTCTGTTCGGCCTATCATCGACGCCGGGGGAGTGGCAGGCATCATCACCAACGACTACTATAGTTTCAATAAAGAATTCGATGCCCACCAGCGGACAGGCACCCTGGATCGGATGCAGAACGCCGTGGGCCTCCTGATGCGGGAATACGGATATACCGAGGACGAGGCCCGGAGCATCCTGAGACAGGAAATCAACAAGGGCGAGAAGCAGTTCATCGACGGCTATAAAGCCTGGGAGAGCGCCCCGGGCCCCAAGTCGGACAGTCTTCGCAGGTACCTCATCATGGTCATGCAGCTCTTCGGAGGGACTATCTTTTGGATGGCCCATGCCCCGAGATACCACCATGAGTTGCTTACGACGGCGGAAGATCGGGCGACAATCGTCGGCAAGGCCCACGGTCCTCTCCGGGTGCTTGAAGGGTATCCGCCTCCCAAGGGGTTGAAGAGGCTGGGCAGCTCCCTGGACCTGACGGCGACGACAACGGTCAACAAGAGGAGGAATTCGTCCGAATCACCCAGTGCCAGCAAGCATATCAACGGGGTTAAGAGCACTCCAGAGCATCCCATGGCGCTGTACACGGCTCCTTTCGTCAAGGCCCCAACCGAAGTATATCCCACCCAGCCAATATAGGTTTGCCTCAGCTCCATGCTAATATAGATCTATAGATCTGCGACGCCCCCTACGAGTACATCAACTCCCTCCAATCCAAGAACACTCGCAACAAGTTCATCGACACCCTGAACACCTGGCTCCGAGTCCCCTCCGAGTCGCTGCAAGTCATCAAGAACATCGTCTCCATGCTGCACAACACCTCCCTGATGTCCGTCACCCGTCTCACCCGTCTCACCCATGGCCTGACCTTGCTGAATCCTCTCCTACAGGCTGGACGACGTCGAAGACCTCTCCTCGCTCCGTCGCGGCCACCCAGCAACACACGTCTTCTACGGCATGAGCCAGACCATCAACAGCGCCAACTTCACCTACGTCAAGGTCGTCCGCGAGACCACCAGGCTGCGGAGCCCGAACGCGATGGAGATCTTCCTCGATGAGCTCACAAACCTCCACTGCGGTCAGAGCTACGACCTGCACTGGCGCCATCAGGCCCGCTGTCCGACGACCGAGGAGTACATCATAATGGTCGACAACAAGACCGGCGGCCTGTTCCGTCTCATGCTCCGTCTCATGCATGCCGAGTCGTCGACCTCATCTTCGACCACCCCGACTCCCTCCCTCACCCGCCTCCTAACCCTAACAGGCCGGTACTACCAAATCCGCGACGACTATCTAAATCTCACATCCTCTGATGTTCGTCCCTATCCATCCCTACCTAGTTTCTCTTTCTTTCCTCACCCCCCGCTAACCAAATAAATAAACTCCAGTACACCTCCAAAAAAGGCTTCTGCGAAGACCTCGACGAAGGCAAATTCTCGCTCCCGCTGATCCACCTCCTCGAGCACACGCCGCACCCGGACCGGATCACGGCGGCGATCTACAACCACCGCGGCGGCTGCGCAGCGAAGCTCACCCGCGAGGTCAAGCGGCATATTCTGGACGAGATGGAGTCGGCGCGCACGCTGGACTATGTTCGGGAAGTGATTGCGCATCTGCATGGGGAGATTATGGCGACGCTGAATGAGGTCGAGAGAGAGTTGGGGACGAATGAGGCGGCGAGGGGGCTGTTGGTGGGGTTGGGGTTGTAGGGTTACTAGTAGTTACTCTAAGTAGGAAGTAGAGGTGGTCGGGTACGGTACTTGCAGGTACTTAGGATGGGATTTCTTGTTCTGTCTACTGGTATCAGTGCTTGGGTTATTGTAAGGTCGAATATGGGGTCCAGCGACCATATTGTATCCTATGGGCATGGAACCAATGTCATTGGCTTTTGGTGCGAAATATACCCTGCATGCGTCCTTTACACCCACATACTGCAGAGGTATTGTGGAGAGAACCTGATACTAGTAGGGGCTGCATGTCAGCCACTTCATCTTCACGCATGCAGTAGCTCAGGCTCCCTAGGTGCAGTCTGATGATTTCCGCATTTCCTCGTAGCTGATGAGACTTCGCCCCGGAATTGCAGCCCTGGAGATTCTCCCGGCTCAAGGGTTCTCATTGCAACATGTCCTGAGCAAAGACACCAGGATTATGGCTATCTGCCGAGAAAGAAACAAGAGATCGTCCATCAAGGGCTGCACTGTCGGGATTCAGTCCAGCTACGCAGTCAAAGCCAAAGTCCCCGAGTATTACGGAGCGTTGGTGTTCATTACCTATAGAAGATGAAGTTCTATATTCGCGTCAGCAGATGAGACGTGCGCTTTGCTACCAGTTAGGTAAGATGCATCTATAGGTAATAGGTATAGGTATTCTGGATAGTAAACTGGGAAGAAATCTGGTTGGCTATACTTATGGTAGTTACTTGCGATGCGGTTCTTACTAGTACAAACAGGAGAATACTCATCTTAGAGTTAGACGTCTTCGACGGACACGAAGTCATAATAGCCTAACGGGATGGGGTAGAGGATTAAATATTAGATCAATAATGGATTAATACTAAAAGGTAGAACGCTCTATCCTTCACAAAGCGCTTTATCTATACTAAGCCATCCCATGCAGCATGCCTCAGGCGACTATTTCTAAGCTGAGGAAGGGACACTGCGTCGCGGAGGGCTGCGTAAATAAGGTATCATTCGTGACCTTTACCTGCACATGAGATTTGGTTTTGGCTAGTAGGTAGTCGGATACTTTAACCGTATCGGCGTTGGTGTCATGCAGGGCCAGCTCAAATCTCGAAAAGGTGTAAGCCAATGCCATGACCATCTCATCTCCATCAAGGCCAGCCTAGGCAAACATCCCCCGCCAGGTATGAACTTGGAACCCAGGAAGCATGCTTGAGGTGGGACAATCCTCGGTAGAAGCCCCGGAAGAACTGGGCAGGAAAAGCGTAACGTTTCTTCAATCACGGCAAACTAAATGATCAACGTGAATAACCTTGCTATTGCGGTGATTCATGCAAATCCCCCTTTCGTCGAGTATCCGCAGTGACGGACCCGAAGATCTCATCTGAGATCATGTTAATCTGCCAAACCAAGTCAGTTAAAACTTTTTAGCAACCAATATGTCTGCGTCCGAGAATGTTCTCACGTACTCATGGAAAAACTCAAGGTCGTCGATATGGAGATGGTTAGGAGATAGTCGGATAATATTTGACTCTGCTCTTTCATCAGCAGCGAGATCAGAGGCGGGCAGAAGGGACATACATCTTCATATACTGTGAATTCTTTTCCCAAGCTTTAGCAGGTGGAATATGTATTGCCCACCAACGATAGCTTCGTAATAGAACCGATACCAGCCAGTGATAGCCGCCAGCCAAGGGCCTGGAAATGTACTTAAAGGATGGAAATGCAATCGATAAGTGGCCCACATTCCCAGTCCAAGCAGCCAGGTAAAAATAATGCTTAGAAGCCTGGTACATAAGTTAATTAGAATACCAGTATTCGGCGAGAAGCATGTGGCCGTCAGTCACTCGTACCATCCTTGCATGGTGCTATAATGATCTAGAAGACTATATAGAGTATCGTTCCCTCCAGCCTACACTGTGAGTTGTCTCGGAACAAAATATATAAAGAATAAGGATATAAACCCACGCTGCGTGGATGAAACCCGCCAGAAAGTAAGGAAGTGGGTCTGGATCTCAGTTTCTAACAGAAAAATAATGCAAGGACTAAATCTTTAAAATGACCACTTCTCCGGCACTGTATACTGTATTTGGACCTTTTGCTGAAGATGTGGATGGTTTCCCAAACGCAGCATTATGATGCTTGTACGCATGGTCGATCGAACCTTGCCTCAGAGCTTTCATTCACCACTCACCGTCCCTTGAGAGCAGGCGATTCGATGACACCGAACCTCTACAGGTGGAAAGCTATTTCGTTATCGATATTCGCCTCCGATTTCGTAAAGTAACGCTGGCCGGAATAGCTGCTTTCCTTAGCACATGAGAGCCAGTTGAGGGTCCAGAACCGGGTGAATACTGCCAAATGAATTGCAAAAGTGCGCAAAAGAGGTAAAAAGGGGCGATGAATGCGTACCTCCAGTAGGTGAGTCCCATGACGATATTCCTGCAGCCCTCAATGAACACGTCAGATGTTCCAGGGGTGGTACAGCTATGGATGCATCGTAGGGCATGCTCGACTTCCAGGAAACCGCGATTGGCCTCCTGAGCAAGCTGGTGAGATAGTTGCATTGCCTGGTTACAGTCGACGCCCAGGTTCAACATCAACACGGGGACGATGTTCTCGATTTGGTTATCGGCCTGGAGACATGCATCAGACATTAATCCTTCAACGTGCTTGGGTATAACTCTACAATTTCCTTTCTGAGAGAGAACATATCGTTGATCCTATACTTTTCATCAGCCTGATGCTCAGCGGAGACGGCAAACCATGGTGCACTCACATGTGGACCAAGTAAGACGTATGTCTCCACAGTAGGCGCATCAGAAGGTCGTTTCCGATTTGCTTCCGGGATACCTCAACGCCGTAAATGAACCTGCGGGTCTTTAGCAGAACGGCACATTGGGTACGGGTTGAAATTGGGTACGAACGGGATTGTTGCGATGACGGGATACACGCCAGCAGTACGTTCGCGGCGTTTCAAATAGTCCGTCAACAAAGGGACTTGATTTCCACGGAAGGGCATATCAACCGTGTCCACACTGGATACGTAAAAGAGCTTCTTTTCCAGTAGAAGCTCCAGAGTCACTGTTCCCTGGTTGACATTCTGTTCGAGATGGGAGGCCGAACGACGAACCTCTTGAGCAGACCTGCCGCATGTGGGCCCCGACTTCATCCCAACAATGCAACGCACTCTGAAGTTCTTGGGAAAAGGCTGACAGATCAGGTTTCCCTCCCCTGTTACACAGTACGGCACGGAAATACTGCATGGATATCTCCCGATATTCAGTAGCAGCTACATCTTTCCCCGTCAATGAGCCACAGTCAAACACTCGATATAGATAGTTAGCGTATGTGGTCAACACAACATACAACCTGGGAAGGTTCATACAGTCATCCCATATAAAATACTTGTACCAGTTAGCGCCAGTCAGATCCCATCAAAAGGGGGGGGGAACCAACCCATGCAAACGCCTTAGATACGGTAGCCAGTTTCTCGAATGACACACCAGCACACATGACGGCAGCGAAAACGCCAAACTCGGCTTTTTGGAATTGAAGTGCCTTCGTGGAATCCGGCACCCAGCTTTTTGAGTTCAAGTTAGCAGCCGTGGAGTGTATTGCAGGGAGGGCTCATGTCACCGCTGAATCCAGGGATTGAGGACTTCATCTCGGGCTCTTTCATATTCCGGATGCAGAACGGGTTTCCAATCCGGAAAAAGAGTGTAGAAATTGGGAAGTGTAGCCTTCTGGCCTCGTATTGACTGGCGAAATTCCTGGAGGTCCGTGGACCCATTGAGGTGGTGGCCGGGCATAATGAGACCCAGATTGGAGAATGCACCGTAGTTGCAATCTTCTTTGTTTCACGATATTGAAAGCCCCCGAGCGAGCTTTATATAGCCGAAGGACAGATCTAAATGCTGTTTGAGATAGACCTTCCAGCCCAGCGGCATCACAAGAATCACCCACCGCTTGTAATTCGGGGTGCTTTACGTGGCATGGCAGGACTCCTCGCGCAACTGTACAGCAAGCCACGTCAATGTGCTGTGTGACCTCTCTTAGCATCCAATTTCACACGGATATGAGCTTGAAGTGATATGTCCAGACGGCGAGCATTTTATGCAGCTCAGTCATGATCTATCACTCATGCTGAATCATGCTCACCGACATTTCCTTGAGCTTGCGCTCAGAATGCAGCATAGCCAGGTCGGTGCGGATGTGCTGGAATGTGATAGAGTTCTAAGCATAGCCCTAGTTTGGTTCTCTATATAAACTCTCAATATCAGGGACGTTTTATGTGGATGTATCATTGTACTACACCCCTATTACCCGAAGCACAATACACTATGTCCTATCCCGTTCTAGTGAGCAGGGCCTCTGAGCTGGTGCACCGGATTGCCACCGAGATGAAGTCCAAACATGGCTTAAGTTCGATGGCTGTCTCCATCTATGACACTTCGTGGTTGGCCATGATCCCCAAGAAGACTGGAGATAGCACACAATGGCTTTTCCCCGAGAGCTTTACGTATCTGCTGGACCATCAAGGACCAGACGGTGGGTGGGATCTTTTGGCACAGTCCACACGTACCGCACAGTATCCGGACTCCCTCTGGATCCCTGACTGCATCGTCCACTCTTTAGCAGGTCTCCTCGCACTCTGTCGACACTTCAGGCCCGCGGAATCAGCCGGGGAAGCGAACCTCCCACCACCCGACGACGGACTCTCACGAATTTTCCGTGCCAAGCGGTTTCTTGATTCGAAATTGGCAGCTTTGGCGTTAGATGGGATCACACACTTTGGGTTTGAACTGCTTGTCCCTGTCCTTCTACGCCTTTTGGAGGAGGAGGGCGTGCAGTTTGATTTTCCGGCAAAGGAGGAACTATCCTTGAAATACGAAGAAGCATCGAGTATCGATATGGCCTGGCTGTACGATGGTCCTTGCAAGGTGCCGTTATTCTGTCTCGAGGCTTTTCTAGGGAAGTTAGATTTCAATCGACTGTCCCATTTGGTGACTTCGACTGCCGGAATCGCGGCCTCACCCGCCTCCACCGCGGCATACTTGGTTCACTCGGAGGTCTGGAGCGACGAGGCTGAGGAATACCTGCGGCACGCCGTCTTGCACGGCCAAGGCGCAGGTGATGGTTCCGTGGGCGGAGTGTTTCCTTTGGAAATCTTTGAACCTAGCTGGGTATAGCAATCAATCCCTCTTGATACCTAGAGCCTATTGCAGAAACTCACCTGCAAACTTCTAGGTCTTGACAGCACTCCTTGAAAACGGATTCACGGCAGAGAACCTCGGGTTGAAAGAAGTCGACCTCATCCTTGAGATGATCCATGAATCTCTAGAGGACGGCGTCACTGGAGCTAGTTACGTCCAATGCGTTCCTTTCCCTGGTGGTATAGATATCTAATTTGCAATTCTTTCTTTCTAGCCCATGCCTTCTTTCCCGACGCCGACGACACGTCCCGTGCCCTCATGACCTTAAATCTACAGGGATATCATAAAAGTCCCTCTGGTTTGCTCCGACGGTTCGAGGTCGATCAATGCTTCGAGACGTTTGACCACCAGCTACCCAACCGAGTGACGAGTGTAAGCGTGAACGGAAACGTCCTGAATGCGCTCCTTCATAGTCCAGACCCCAACGCGCTTTCACCCCAAATTGAAAAAGTGGCCCGGTTTTTATGCAAGAAATGGGGACCAACTGAGACACTTCAGGATCATTGGGTACGTACGTTACGTCCCCATCAGCAGCATACCTAGGTAGTTTGTCGTACACCGCTAACAGGAACGTCTCATATGTTGTTGTAGAACATGTCCGAGTACTATGGCATCATGCACATCGCCCAGTCACTTATTCCGCTGTTAATTGCGCATGACAGAGGATCTCTAATGTCGCTTCCAGCAGACCTATTCCGTGATATCGTGCCATCTACCTTACAGCAGGTCCTAGGCCACCTGCTAAGCAGACAACATCCAGACGGCTCCTGGGGCACACTGCATTGCTCTGAAGAGACCGCATACGCCGTCGTCGCCTTGGTAAACCTCGGA
This sequence comes from Aspergillus egyptiacus, assembly GCA_025688805.1. NCBI lineage: Eukaryota > Fungi > Ascomycota > Eurotiomycetes > Eurotiales > Aspergillaceae > Aspergillus > Aspergillus egyptiacus. The sequence goes on from MU628421.1 coordinate 30,201, forward strand.
TGCCATCCTGCAGTGGTAGGAGAGAAAGAGTGCGCAGTAGACCTTGCTATTGCGCGGGGGAAACAGTTTCTGCTGGGGAATTGGGTCGCGGGTAATCAGAAGAACCCTGATCGAGTCTGGACTGGGAAAGTTCTTCATGGACTTGCTTATGTTGGGGAAGCCTATATTCTTGCCGCATTGAAGGTGAATCGGGTGAACCTTGCTGGTGCTCGGGGTATACACTTCAATTGAGAGGATAGAGCATTGCTATCTAGGTGGATAGCAGTGTATAAATCTAAACAGGTAGAACTGTACGCATACTGTGATGGACGGACTATTTCAGGAATCCAGGCCTGAGATGGAGAGCAGTTTAAATTACAAAGACGTAGACGATAAAACATGTATAACAAAGTGCATCCAGCTGCATAAGCCTGTGATCTTTAAGGAATGATTGGACTTTATTGGTGTATTGCTTGATTTCAGGGTCTGCTTCAAGGTAGCTTTCACTTGATCAGGATAGATCCGATTGTCTCTAATAGTCTAATTATATTAAATAGCCTATACTATATATTTATAGCTATTAAAAGAGCTATCTATAAAATAAAAATATTGTTTTTTAATATAGCTATATTCTAGATTAAAAAACAGTTAATCTATAGTAGATCTACATTTATCTATAGTTAAAAAAAAAAAAAAAAAAAAAAAGAGATAGAGGATCTGTGCTACAATCTAAAAAATAATAGAATTTATTTTTCTACAGTTACACGCATGGTACGTCCACAGTTGAGCCACCATGAATCTAAACTACAGATCCCTTGCTAGAGTACCTGCTTTGGTTGTCTGGATTTTATTTCTCTAACAAGCCTTTGCCAATTTCCTCTGTTATTTTGACTGGGGCATCAGTCAGCCACCTAGAGCTATAAAACCTTTATGGAGTATATCTTGAAGTAGATGAATCCTTGTTAAAGAACATGCAGGTCCTTATTTAGTGGGATTGGGTTCTTGGGTTCTATTGACTGAGTCTGCAGGGATAATATAGGACTATAGGTAATATGGGTCTGCACCAAGGTCACTCTCCTTCCAGCCATGCATAGTATACTTGTGTAACCCACGGTTCATTAAGAGTAATTTGGAAATCCATGACAGGAATTATAGCCAAAACAGTGTATAATCATTGACCAGAGCAAAAACAGTCTGGGCAGGAGTCACCATGGTGCTCCACCAGGCAAATCAGAGCTTCAGTTTTTGGTTGAAGTGGGATATCACAAGGTCCACTGTTCTTGATATATTAGATAGAAGTTATGATATCAATTCACAGCGTCCTCTGCTTATTATTGACACTAATCACCAAGATTCCTCACAACCAGAATGGAACAGTGAGCTGGAATTGGATATCTCTATCTACTGTCGGCAACAGCACGCAGAACCTGGGATTGCATGCGGATTGGCCCGCTATAGCAGGCGGGAGAATATGCAGTGGATACACAGTAGCTCATGGGCGCTGTTGCACAGACTGTTCCTAACAGATAGACCAAGCAAAGGGTCAGACGGACTAGTCGCCCAGGTAAAATGTTAATTCGCACAGGTAACTAGTCCTACTTAGGGCTAATATCCTAAAAGGGCTTGAAGACGCAACGCTCCGCCGCGCGCGATACTGATCTGACTGTAACCCTATAGCCTGGCAATGGGTGGATACTGGTGGAGGAGCCCTTGCACAATCAGCAATCATATCATGAACATGGACTTCAGCCCGCAAACATTTCGCAGCTAGGATACTTTACTCGAAGTCAGGCTGGCATAATATAAACACAATCCCAATACTAATTAAGCACCCCTACCCGTACCTTATCCCACATCACTACATTACTTCTGCCCTGCCGGAACCCGCTCATCGGGAATGAAGACCCACTGGCCCTGCGGCAGAGGCGGAGCCTGAGTTTGCATCTCTCCTGGCTGTGGTGGTGGTGATGGGATGGTATGCGGATGTCCTGTATTATTATCATTGTCAACATCAGGACGTAGAGAGCTCTGGCCTCTTGCGGGGAAAGGGGGAGCCGGGTTGCTGACCTTGGCCGGAGTACATAGCAGATGGTACAGCCGGAGGACTCATCGCCTGTCCCGTGCTCGAGGGGAGGTTGGGATTGATACTCCCACCAGGGCTAGTAGGCTGTTGAGCAAACGGTGAATGCAAATACGCTGGATATGCCGCCGCGGCCACGAAGCCAGGACTAGGATGACTAGCCAGCGTCGGCACCTGCGTCTGGGTGGTGGTCATCGCCGCCGAAACATCCGCGGTTGCGAGGGCAGCGAGCAAGCGCACGGACTTGGTAAACAGCAGAATATAGACCAGGAGCAGTGCATCGAAGCATTTCTGGATCAGATACATGAAGAACACGGCCGGCGGAGATCGTGTATTGACAAGGTAAAAGACGATGGTGTCTGTTATCATGAAGATCGATCGGAGGAGGAGGATTGTCATGAGGATGTTGTAACGGGATTTTATTCTCTGGGCGCACATTACATCAGGTCCTCGGTTAGCTGAGCGTTCCTTTTCGGGTGATATGACGAGGATGCAGTGATAGAAGTGGGCGATGGAACAAACCCTTAGCCGTAGATCCATACCATGGTCCCCCCCGCCCAACCCGGATAATCTAGCCTTTGACACGCCCAGCAAGATGACATGCGCCAATAGCTGAAGAAACGGGAACGCCACATACGACTCGATCTCCCCGGCTTTCCTATCGTAGGGCGGATACCTCCGCACCTCGACTTCATTCAGTGTGTGGATGAAGAGGTGAGCTGTAATAGCAATGATCATCATAATCAGCAGGATGCCCTGGATCGTCCGCTCGACGTTCTTATTAGTGTGTTTGCTCTTATTTTCCTTTTCAGCTCGCGGCGTTATCATCCTGCGCGTGACGCGGATTGCTCGCGAGATGGGGAAGAGTAGGACGAAGACGAGGAAGAGCCATGCGACGTGGAGGAAGATTCGCGATGGGATCATGCCGGTGAGGTAGTCGTAGAACTCCATGTTGCCGCAGGCGTGTGAGCCTTCGTAGATGGTTTCTAGGAATGAGGAGCTGGAAGCGCCAGCCAGTAAGCGCTGAATCATGCAATATCCAGGGACCAAGGGTAACATACAGAAAGAAGCAGAACAAGCAAGCGCCAAACCGAAATCTTAGAAGCATAGGTGGGCCCTTGATCTGTCTGCTCTTGACCATGAAGACGAGATGCCAAAGAGAAATGGCCAAGTACACTCCAAGGAAGATTGCTGCCGTGATGACCACCGGGAGACCCCACGAACCTGTACCTCCATGCGAGCACGCGGAAACGGTGTATTCCGATGAACCGGAGCTACCACTAGAGCCTCCGAATGAGGAGCTGCCTCCCCGTCTTGGGGCCATTATTGTGGGCAGTACAGACGGAATGCACAATAAACCTCAGAGGATGGAACCACGGTTTGCGGGAGAGGTGGAAGTATGTGAACTAAAAAGGATTCAGCAAAGGAATGAACCCTTATATTATACGGGAACTCCCAGATGCTATGAGCGCCTACTGGAGGCTCAGTCACCAAAAGAATGAGTGTGCCAAGTCATATCTTGCAGCCTTCTTACCAAGAAAGTCTTGGAGGCTCGTGCTGGGCAGACTGGGCGCAGAGCAGATGCCAGAAACCACCAAACGTGCCGCAACATCCCCGCTGTGTGAAGATGGGCAGAGCCTCAATACGAGAACTCATGGTTTCATCAATCCTGATTGGCTGCCCCATCCATGTGAGCGTAGAGAACTCCTTGGCCCATGGGCGAGATCGAGACGTGCAGGATTTATAAAGCAAACTAGGGCTTAGAAGGCATTCACGAATTGCGCTACCCAGTCTTGAATAGTCCCAACAATGGAGCTGGCCACAACAATATAAGGAGGCACAGATTGGATATAGTGGGGCTATGATGTGATATCTGGTCATTTAATTCTGCTTGACTATTGGATTACTATATAGACTATATTGGCGCTGCACTTGGTTACTTCAGATGCGGTTCTTACTAGTATCGAGAATGAACTTGCTTCCCATCGCTGAGCTTTCCTCTATCTTTTTAAGCTACCAAGATACGGAGACAAAAAGAATATATAAAGAAAAAGAAAAACATACAACAGCTGGGATTCGCATGTGGTCACCCACCATACTACTAACCAGCCGGCGTGTGGCTTAAGTACGGCTGAGCGGACGGGAAGCCCTGTTCTCCACACCCTGTGGTCGTATGTACTTATCTCTCCAAGGATAGGACTTTTATATTATAGAGGTACATCGATGCGGACAATGTGAGGACGAAACAGCGCAAGCTGCTCAATAGCACAGAAGAATGATAGATGGATATTATTCAGCGTAGGTATCATAAATATCGAAAGATCATCTTCTCCCCCCGTTGACTCCGCCACCGATTCGTCGACTCGAGCAGATCAGGACACCCCCTCACAACCCACGGCCACCGGCGCAGGAAGTTCTCCGTCACTTCCCAATTATGAGGCAGCGTCGGATCCCCCCACACCAGCAAGCCACAGCTCTCGTCCGACACGTCCCAGAACCCCATGATGTCCAGACACAGCGGGTGGTCATCAAAGTCCCCCGCAAGGATCAGATTGTCCCGCAGTCGCGGGAACGGAAAGAAGTCCAGCCACGGATGATGTAGCCGCGACCTTTGCAATCGGGTGGGACGGAGACTGACCGGCAGTTGATCCTCCTCCACGTACCCCGGCAGCGCCGTACTAAACGGCGACAGCGCCTCGTCGACCATCCACTCGGGCCCCGGCGACATGCCCAGGGTGAGCATGTTGTTCATGAAGGCGCGGAACACGTTGACTTTGCAGAGTGTTAGAAGGTGGTCTGCGGACGGGGAGCCAAGTACATAGCTTTCCACGGCTTGTTGGCTGAACCGCTCGAGAAGCTTGTCGATTTCCTCGCCGATAAAACACCGTCGGCGCTCCCATTGTGATACGGTGGATTGTGTGTCGCTTGGTGTTGTGGAGGCCGAGGGCGAGGACGTGGACGTGGACGTGGCGGATGGTGTACGGCGGGGGAGTAATGTGACTTCGCCTCGGACGATCAGCGCCTCTATTCGGTCCTGGACGGAGGCTTTCTTCTGCAGGGCGCGTTTCCGTTGGCCTAATCCAGCAAACAGTTAGACTCCCGGGTCCGAGAAGGTGGACGGGGTGACGGGGGCACACTCACGGTATGCACGCTGATTCAGCCGGTTCTGTCTCTTTCGTCTCTCCTTGGGATCTCCCAGTCCAACCCAGTCGTCTTCAGGGTCGACCGAGCTGGCTTCGGCGGGCCAGCGCAGAGAAGCAGAATTTGGAGATTCAGTGGGTGCCATTGCGATCCGTTGTGTGTCGTAAACAGTCCAGTAAGCTGATAATTGCAGTCCAGTGCGTGGTCAAAGTCGAGACACGGTGGGGATTTATTCAGCGGGGGCCTCGACCGTCCGGGGATTGGAGCGGAATTAAGCAGGGGCCACCGAATTGCTGACGCTTGGCGTGACTCAGCTTTCCTCCTCATCGCTACTTAAACTTCTTTGCTCCTCCTTTCGTGTCCACTGCAGATAAGACTCACAAGGAACTTACCATCGGCTTCCATCTACCTGATCTTTCTATGTTCATTGGTTGTGCTCTTATTGATTAGAAATGCTAACCAGCCACTTTCCTCGATCCGTCATTCCTGTCTCCTCCGCACGACGCTAAACTCGGAGTCCTGCCCGAATGCGAGCCCGCTTAACCGTTAGAGAAGCCTGGCCGCGCCAACTTTGAACTTGCCCCGTCGACAATTCGTCTGGACTGGCCGATGGATCGTTGCTTGCCGCTATCGTGATCGGCCATGCGGCTTATGCACGTGTCTGCCATGGTTCTGGTACTGGCCAGACTTGGATCCTCCAGACTGAGCAAGCCAGCTCGCTTCCGACACATTATCAGCTCCTCTGTCTCCGGCCTCAGCGTCGCCAATTAAATGGCAGATTCGAGGAATGACACGTTGGTAGTCCTGCGCGAACACGAGGATGGGGAAGCAGGGGTCGATACGTATCCTGGGTGTCGAGCGTCGCTGCGGCTAATCTTCGGGAGAAACCTGTACCTCTCCCTTGCGTTGGCGGCAAGAGGTCGTACATATGGCGCAACGCACCTTGACATTCATAATCGTAGCGCCGCGGCTTGGTACTAAGGTGTTTGGACTGGGGATGCTGTTCGCCGCCAAGGTTCGGTGACGGCATTTCTCATGATGAGATTGTTGCATTCGGCGTCAATTTCAGAGCAAGCTTTCTATCGAATGTTTGTCGCATAGTACGTCTCAGGTAGAATTTCTCCTGGAGCATAGCCTGACCGGTTGCGCCAACTGCCACATCACCGCCCATCACAGGTTCGATCTACATCTCTGGGACGTACGCATCCCGATCAAAGAGGTATAGAAACGGTGCAATCAATTACTAGGTAAGTAATCAGATCATCATCGCAAATGACAGGAAACGAAGCTACGCGACCGTATCTCCTACCAATGTGTTATGTCAGATCCACCCGATCAAACATTCAATTCCCTCCTCACATCCTCCAAGTAACCCCGTACAGGCCGGAATCTCCAACCCTTGGGCAGGGCCGGCCAAACCGCCACCGAAAATCCCATCGCAGCCCTGTACATCCCCCGTGTCCCGACTGTGCTCTTCAGTCCGTACGCCGCCCTTATCCGGGCCGGTAGCATTTCCACCGTGATAACCCTCAGGACCGGCCTCAAGTAGCCCGCCCACCGCGGCAGGTCCGTCCGGTGCACGAGTTCATATGCCAACTTATGCGCTTCCGCGGAAACACTCAGGTTCTCCACCTGCTCGTCCCAGTAGCGCCAGAACTCTCCACGTGAAGCCGGTAGCACCCCCGCCGGGATTGTCGTGGAAAGGTAAGAGAGTACCAGCGCGAACTCGGAATAACTCTTCTCGGCGGTACGATGGTCAAAGTCCCCGTAGATGCGCTGGTAAAAGTCGGTGGCTGTTGCGTAGATCGTTGCGAGGGTCCAGAGCTGGACATCTGTATTCGTTTGAGTTGTGGTGCCTTGCAGAGGCGGCTTGCTGTCACGGATGCGAGCGATCAGTGCTTCCTTTTCCTCCTGGGTGCCGAAGACCAGGCACGCGATGTAACTGAGTGTTGCGTTGAGGGGTGTTGTCAGTTTGGCCGTGAGGTTGTTGGTACTGGCTGCGGCCGGGGACGAGTTGCCGGTCTGACTGAGACGGGGTTTGAGGCCTGGATGGGCGGCTTGGAGGAGGAGGGCCGGGCCGGAGGCGAGGAAGAGGATGCCTTCTTGCAGGATCTTGGGCAGGACTTGGAGTTTTAAGTCGGCGATGGGCGCATGGTCGGCGGAAGGCGAGGAGAGCGGGGAGATGGCCTCGGACTGGACTTTTTCGTCTTGGGCTTTTTCATCAAGCGACATTTTAATTCTCTGCTGGGCAGCAGGAGTGACTCGGATGCAGTGTAGTGTAGTGATAGAAAAGTCTTGTGAGGCTGTATGGAGAAGCCTGTTATGAGGGCAGTCCAGTCCGTCAGCGCCACACCCTCAACCTACGTACGTACGACACACCTCGTTCGTTGAAACGGATCTTCAGGATATATTGGTAGTATGACAGAAGCCACGCGCGATCATCGTCGATATATATCCAGTTTCGGTATGCTGCCCGAATCCCGGACTCGATAGCGCAACCGGTGGAGCACACAAGCTTTCGATGACTGGAGAGAATCCGGGGATCTCCAGCGACTTTCAATTTTCGACGCTTTCCCCCGCACCGCACAGGGGGACGATCAGGAATAATCCCCCATAATTGCCGAGGGAGCAGGCAGTTGTTGACAGATCACAAGCCCCCTAGTCTAGTCTCCAAGAAGCAAAGACGGCTGGAGGGCCCGCATCTGTGGAAGTCCATGTGAAGGGACCCCAAGTGCCGTGGTTGGATGCAGCAGCTGGAGGCGTTGCGATCGTCCTGTCGATCGGCTTGAATAGCGCCTTTCTTGCTCTGCCACCGGTCGTGCTCCGAGGCTTCTTTGCTCTCTCCAGTCTCCATGACTACTGCTGACGTACATTTGGTACCGTCTCCGCAATTGCGGGGGCGATGATAATCGTGGATCGGATGCCATTAATCTCCCTCATATTTGGGGTCCCCCAGCCCTGTTTTCCCCGGACTGCTTAGTTTCAGCCAGCTGGGAATCCCTCCTCCGATCATGTCGTCGAACAATTCTCTGGCGGAGAAAAAGAAGGACGGGGCGACGAAGGCAGCCTCCAAGAATGTTCTCGGCTTCCTGCGAGGGCCGCCCTCGCCCAGCAACGAGGTGGATGTCGAGCATCTCGAGACCAAGGCTGGCGAGGTCTCGCTGGTCGAGCCCAAGGTCAAGCAGAGGAAGAGGGACAAGTTCCGCCGGCACTGCGCTCGATTCTGGTGCTGCTATATCTTCTGGGGCGTGATCTTCCTGGCCATCTTCTTGCCCATATTGTAAGTTATCGTGGGTTGTGGGCCATGAACTGTCGCTAATCGCGATGGCCAGCTTCCTGGTCGTCATTCCGGCCGTTGCCCAGCTGGTCGTCGACAAGTCAACTCTGCTCCTGGTCAATGCCGTTCTTCTCAACCCGCGTCCGGACTCGGTGATTCTCACTCTCGAGGCGGCTTTGGATCTCCCAATAGCCTTCCCCATTCGCATTGATCCGATTACTCTGGACATCTTCAACCGACAGGCGGACGGGAACAACACCATCTTCCAGGCCCCGATCGACGCCGCCATTATCGATGGGAACACTACGCTGGGCTTCAAGGACCGGTACACTCCGCTGAATGTGCCTCTCTGGACCCATTACGTGTATCAGGTCGTGACGACTCCTCACGCCCCGTTGCCCGTGCGTGGTTCGACGACTGCGTACCTCGGGATCCTGGAGAACCCCGTCACGATAAACAAGGATATCCAGCAGAACAGTAAGGGCTGAACAGCATAAAATTACGGCAAAGTTTCTAACGTATGCAGCTCTGAACTCCTTCGCCGGGTTCTCCATTGAGGATCCCAAGCTACTCATCCCAGCACGGGAAAACGGAGTGAATCTGATCGCCAATGCGACCCTGCCGAATCCGTCGGTCATGACATTGCAAATCGTATGCTTCATCCAGCCCTATTCGGCGGTGTGATCTCCAGCTAACACCGACGGACAGGGAACGACCGTGCTTGATCTCAAAAGTGGCGACTTGGTCCTCGGCAACGCCACACTGAACGACCTGATGCTGCGCCCCGGCAACCACTCGACGCCGGTAGAAGGCATCATCGACATCGGCATCCTCCTCGAGAATCTCCGGGAGATCCTCGATGCGCAGGGCAATGCTCTCAACCGGGGGTTCCTCCGACTCGACGCGGTCGGGCGAAACGTCACCTTTGACGGGCAGGAAATCCCGTATTACGCGGAGGCGATGAGGAGAACAACCCTCCCGGCGGAGGTGCCTCTTGCACCGCTGATCACGAATTCCATCCAAGGGATCCTTGCTCCCAACGGAACCAATATCTTTGCGAACTTCACCGATCCCAATGGGCCGACGAATATCCACGATATCCTTGATTCGATCGAAGATCCGGACGGGAGTCTGGGCCTGAATAACCGACCGTAGGGGTTTGGTTGGCGCTGGTTACGATTAATGATGTATATACCTGTTAGATTTTGATGCTCATGGACACCCCAAGAGTCTACCACCCTAATGACAAACTCCGTACCTGAATCCAGTACCTGGGCAGCAGAGGTACAGAAAGAAACGATAGGGTAATCACGATGACGTGGATGTTACAGAGCCTACAGGTAGTATCTGACTCCCACGCGTCAGCTCCACCACTTAAGGTTCGTCGCTGAGGTTTGTTTGTCTCCGGTCGATCGTGATGGATCACCACTCAGCTCCAGCTTCTTCAGCCTTCAACCACTCAGCCACTCAGGCCGCTGTCTCTTCCTGCATGATGACTCCTTGGGCTGGCCTGGTCTATCAGCTCCACCGACTTTTGAAAATGTCTGTGATGTTTGTATGATGGTGGCTGCAGCCTTTATGCACAATGGGACTCTCCATAACTTATAATAGGCTGCCTTGTCTCCTTGCCTCCAGCTGCCGAACTCTCTTCCCCGACTTTGCCTTTGCCAACACCCACCACCATGCTCGACCACAGTCTCTGCAACGGCAATCAAAACCGAGAACCCTGTTTATCATCATACACCAAATCAGTCTTGACGTCTTTTATCGAGCTTGAGAATGCCATCAAGGATGGAACAGGCCTGGTCCTCGATGGCCAGACTCTCCGTCCCAGCGACGCTGTTGCCGCGTCCAAGTACCTCCCCGTTGGTATTCCTGGTTCTGTCAGTGGAAGCTAACCAGAACACAGATACGGTGTCAAACTCTCAGTGACGGACGATCGAACCATCCTACAGCGGATGCAGGACAGCGTGGCCTTGCTAAACAACAGGCTCGCAGAAGGAAAGCTGGTGTACGGTGTAAATTCCGGGTTCGGGGGCAACGCGGACACCCGGACGAACGCCCACGAAGACCTACAGAAAGCGCTCGTTCAGCATCATAACACTGCCGTAGTGATCCCATCAGACAGGGGCCAGACCGACTCGTTCATCCTCGACAATCTGCCCCGACATTCTGTCCCCGTTCCCATGGTCAAGGCTGCCATGGTCGCCCGATGCAATTCACTTCTGCGCGGGCATTCCGCCGTGCGTGTTGAGCTCGTCAAGAACCTGGTGGCGATGATAAACGCGGACTTCACCCCGGTTGTACCCTTGCGAGGGAGTATCTCCGCCTCTGGGGATCTGACGCCGCTCGCGTACATTGCCGGCGCGCTGGAGGGCAATCCAGATATATTTGTCCGCAGCCGAAATGGTCATGTCATGACAGCGGATAGAGCGCTGAACGAGCTTGGCCTTGAACCGCTCTCATTCCAACCGAAGGAAGCCCTGGGCTTGCTGAATGGCACGGCATTCAGCACCGGGGCAGCCAGTCTCGTGCTCTTCGAGGCAAACCAGCTGGTGCTACTGACACAGGTGCTTACAGCAATGTCCACCGAGGCGATGCTCGGCACGAAACGCAACTTCGACCCATTCATCGCAGATGTCCGCCCTCATCCAGGTCAGCGAGAAGTCGCCCGGAACATCCACCGCTTCCTGTCCAACTCCGGCCTCACATTCGAACACAACCACTCGGGTACCTCCAACGAACTCGCTCAGGATCGGTACGCCCTGCGCACCGCATCCCAATGGATCGGCCCTCACGTCGAGAACATGGCGCTCGCCATTTCCCAAGTCTCCATCGAGCTCAACTCCACCACCGATAACCCTCTGTTCGACGCGGCCAACGACGCCATCCACCACGGCGGCAACTTCCAAGCCAGCGCCATCACCACCGCCATGGAAAAGACCACCAACGCAATGCAATCCCTCGGCAAGCTCGTCTTCTCGCAATGCTCCGAGCTCCTCAATCCCATGCTCAGCAAGGGCCTCCCGCCGAACCTCTGCGCCGACGACCCGTCCCTCTCCTTCGCCCTCAAAGGCATCGACATCAACATGGCCGCCTACATGTCCGAGCTCGCCTACCTCAACCATCCCATCAGCAACTTCGTCCAAACCGCCGACGTCAACAACCAGCCCGTCAACTCGCTCGCCTTCATCGGCGCCCGATACGCCGCCGACGCACTCGAGATCCTCTCCCTCATGCTCGCCAGCCACATCTACGTCCTCTGCCAAGCCGTCGACCTCCGCATGCTGCATAAGAGATTCGAAGCCGTCGCCGAGAAGGAAATCACACAAGCAACACGCACCATCTTCTCCCCGTCTCTTCTCCCCGACAGCGCGATCAGACGCGTCCGGACGGACCTACTACGCCACTGGAACCGATCCGCGACTCTCGACCTCCAGCCTCGTGCGGAATCCGCCGTCTCGAATACGCTCGGCGTCCTCTTCGCCTCTCTCAGCGGCGATTCCTCCAGCCCAGAAGCGGACATTGCATCTCGACTCCGCGACTGGCAGAGCCAGATCACCACCGTCCTTGCGCGGATTTACGCCCGGGAACGCGACGACTACCTCAGTCGGGGACAGACCGGCGAGGATCTCGGTGACTCGTCAAGGAGGGTTTACCGGTATGTTCGTGGGGATTTGGGAGTCCCTATGCATGGGGGGTTGAGAGATCATCCTACGTACGTCGCTGGGGGTGGTATTCCCGAGGCGGAGAAGAGGAAGAAGACAATCGGGTCGCATGTCTCGACCATTTATGCGGCGCTGAGGGAAGGCCGGTTTATGCGTGTTCTGCTTGATGTCTGGGGTGCTGAGGTGTAGATTGGGTACTTCTTTCTGCTCAATGGCTATGAAGTAAGATTTTGCATAGATTGAAATATACATGAGATCTATCGAATTGACTAGGTGCAATGCGTATCTATCTCTATTTGTTGATGTCCCCATATTTTAACAGCAACCAATCCCATACCCTACCCTACCCTAGATGCAAGCAAAGCAGCCGGCACGGCAACCAGCCCAATTCCTACCAACATCCAATCCACCTGGCAGCCAACCTGAACAACCTAACCCTAGCCAGCCCAACCGCTGGCAACCATCCGTCTTAGGTTAAACAAACCTTCCCTTACCTTCCCTTACCATGCCTTATCATACCGTACCATACCGTCCCAGGCAGGTCCCTATGTAGTTACTGATTCTCAAACCTCGACACCAAAGTCCCCACCCCCGGCCCAACCTCCACAAAGAACTCATCCCCGGCCCTCAAGAACTCCCGCGGCGTCCTCGCGGCCCCAACGCCGGCCGGCGTGCCGGTCAGAATCACCGTGCCTGCGGGGAGGGTCGTGCCCTGCGAGAGAAACGAAACCAGTTTGGGGACGGTGAAGATTAGGTCCCTGGTTCTCCGGCGCAGTAGATTTTATGTTAGCGTTGCTGTCTTTATCGGGTACCGTAGTTTAGAGTGGATGTGACACGTCGCGAGGAGTGGATGGATAGGGAAATAGGGAAGAGGGACGGGAAGGGAGGCATACGAAAGCGAACAATCCTGCATCACAACCCCATTCTTCAAGCCCCGGATATGCATCCTCCCTACGTCTCCGTCGGGGATTGCTGTAGCGGAGACGATTGCCGGACCTGGATATCTGTGTCAGTCACTCGTCACCCCACCCCATATATATATATATATATGAACATACCAAGCGGACACCCCCCATCAAACCCCTTCGAGAAGCACCACTGGCTCTGCGCCATCTGCGCCGTGCGCGACGACACATCATTCGCCGCCGTATACCCCAGCACGTACTGCATTGCCTCGTCCTCCGGGACATCCTTCGCCTCGCGGCCCAGCACGACCGCCAGCTCGGCCTCGTAGTCGGCTGTGCCGTCGAGCTGGCTGATTTTCGGCAGCTTGGTCGTGGCGGTGGGGTAGGGGGATGAGAGCGCGGTGGACGGTTTGAGGAAGAGGGTTGGGATGGTGGGGAGGGGGAGGGACATTTCTTTGGCGTGGGTGGTGTACTGTTTCGTTTTTTATTAATTTTAAACTCAAGGTATTTAGAAAGGATTTGGATGGTGGTGGAGGGGAGAAAGGGTAGTAGTAGTAGAGATATGCATACATTCAACCCAATACACCTAATAGTTCCGACCTCATGGCTGCTCAGCGGGGAGAGGAGCTGGTGGATGGTCTCGATTCTTTCGGTTTTCGTTCCCGGGTTGAGGACCGAAAGGCCTGAGAAGACGGCGACGCGGACGTCGTGGTTGTGGTAGATTGCGAGACCGACGTCGAGGGTTGGGTCTAGGGGTTCGCCGATGAGGGGCTGCGACGGGTTGGATTTGGGGGTGAAGCGGATGAGGCCTGATTTCTGTCAGCATATACATATCTGCAATAAATATTGGGGCTTGTGATAGAGGGGTTAGAGAGAGGTACGGGTGAATGTCGAAGCGATGTGTGACATTTTGGGTACTGGTTTGGGTACTTGAAGAGACAATTCCTGAAGGTGAGATTGAGATTGAAATCTACAAGAGCGACGAGTATATACATGCCATGCCACACCGGGAGAAATTTCATGCGGGATGGGGACGATGGAGACAAGACTTAAGGCCAGGAGCCCTATATACAAAAGGTACTAACGTTGGGTGGGAGTGTGGTTCTCCTCCCCACACTTGTGGACGACATCGTGGGGATGACTTGAGTACTGCACATACAGCACCAATTTACGCCAACCGCTTATCCTCCTCCTCAACCTCAAAATCCTCCCAGCAAGCCCGGTCAGTCCCATTCGGCCGACTCGCCCGCGTGAAACTGTTATCCACCCCCTCGATCTCCGCAATCGGGCGGACAACCTCGATCTCTGCGCCATAAGCCTTCGAGTACCACTTCTCGGTCAAAGACTCCCCACTTCCCGGCGCGGCATACAGGTGCGGAAATCTCCCCTGCATAATGTTCAGCACCGTCGATGAAATCCGATCCACACTGTCGCAGTGTCGGAGCCCAAAGAATTCAGCCGGTTGCGCGGCGCGCATGGCCTCCTGCACAGCCCGAGAATACTGCCCGACTGCGAAGAGGAGGAGGTCATAATGCATTAGAGACGCTTTGCCGTGGTAGGAGCCGCCGCTCTTTGCGCGGTGGTACAGGCCGCTGAGCGCGGCGATTGCGCCCATGCAGCCAGTGCCATAGTCGGAGATGGGGAAGGGGGGAACGACAGGGCTTTGTTTGTTCATAAAGATACCCTGGGCCCAGGCCAAGCCTGTCACCTGTCAACTTGTTAGTGTGGATACACCAATGGCGCAGAAGAGGGGACGTACGCAATCGGCGATCTGCTGCCAGCCTGGACGATGGGCCCATTCGCCTTCATACCCAAAGCAGTTCTCGTTAACGACAACAATACCCTTTCCGCGCTTTTCCGCAAGGGCCGCGAGCGCTGACGGGCCGTAGCCGAGTTTCTCGAGCGCACCGGGACGGTACCCATCCACCAAAACGTCTGCGTCTGCAAGGAGTTTCTCAAATTGTTCACGCCCTTCAGGGGTCTTGAGGTCAAGGTCCGCAGCGTGCTTGCCCATGTTTCCGTCGACCTGGAAGAAGGGAACGTCGGAAAGATGAGGACTGGTAATCTTGAGCACGTCCGCGCCGTACTCGGCTAGGATGCGGGCGACGGTAGGTCCGGCAATGATGCGGCAGAGCTCGAGCACTTTGATACCTTTCAGGACCTTCTGGCTGCCGTTTGATTCGGGGAACGGGGTTGGGGGGATGTCGCCAGGGAGTTTATCTACTTTCCAGGGGGGCTGTTGGACGTTGTGTTTGCCCTGCGCATGTTAGTGACGAACTTCAAGTGCCGAGACCGACGTACGTGTGGTGTGTTAATAAAGTCCTCGTGCTTGAATGCTGTGACACCAGCCTGTCGGCGTTCCTTGTTCATCTCCTCCAGCTCCGCGGCATAGTACTTCTTCACCTCGCTTTCGATCACCTTGATAATTTCTTCGTAGTCCGTCAGGTCGGGACGGTGGCCTTCCAATCCGATCATGTTCAGTGTTGTTGTAGCCTCAAGGGAGCCGTGGATGTGGAAGAACTCGCCCTCATTCTTCGTTTTGTACAGATTGGCCGACATGCGGCGGTATCCGTTCGATTGGGCCGCAAGTAGATCGGTGTCTACACAGTCAGCTTCATTCAATGCTAACTCTCCTAGGAAGTACCTTTCAACTTCTTCTTCACTTCGGGATCCAACTTCGACAAGCCGTCAACCTTGGCCATGTACGCTTGACATCCGAAAGCCGTCGCGCGCTCCAGGTTGATCTTCACATTGCGCTTCCGCGTGGCCGGTCCAAACCGTAGGTCCGCGATAGCAGCCGCAACAGAGCCCTCGACTCCTTTCAGCGCCGCCAGAGTTTCGGTCTCCTTGAAGGGGATCGGGTAGTAGATCTCATTATGGGAAGACTCGAAGGCCACCGCATCCTGTCCTGCGACCACTTCCTCGGGCAGACTGAGACGCTCCGCCTGCCCGCAAATGAAGGAAAAGATGCGTTCAGCCTCTTTCACGGGAGAATACGAATCCATCCTGTTGAATCTTAAATGCCGTTACTACCAAACCAGTGAGCGCAGTCCGGAGCAGATACGACTCTGGAACCAGTGGGAGCCTCGGGTTTATATGACGTCTCCGGGCAAATTCCGAGCGGCCACCGTCGGTTCAATGCAGCAATCGCCTGATCGGCAGGAAGAGACGCGAGAGTGCCATCCTGGTTGCATCCGCGCAAAAGGCGAATTAGAAGCACAGACTCTTCTTCACATCAACCCCGCAGACTGCGCTTCCGAACGAGTTCGGGAGGATGCAGGCCAATCGTCGGATGTGTCCCGATCAGATCGGAAGATAATCCCCACGTGACCTGACTCACGTAATAGCCAGAGTTTGTGCCTGAGGCGAAATCCACCGAACCGCCGTGATCGGACTTGGAGCCAATCAGCACACAGGCAAAACAATACGGCCGAAATTATTTTCTCCCCAACTTTCGGGTTCTCTCCGCATTCAATCTTCAATCCACTCTCTCCGTCACGATTAATTGAAGATGCTCAGGCAGATTGTCTGGCAGCGGGCCTCCTCTCGCAGGGTATGTAACACTCTGTCCCGCAATTGCTTCATGCGCATGCTAACTTAGTTCAGCTGGCCCCCAGCCTCCGCCGTGGATTGGCCACAGCTACAGACTCAACGCCTGCCTCCTCTCGCATGCCTCCCTATCCCAAGATCCTGCGGAACCTGGAACAAGTCCGAAAGGTCCTCGGTTCCACCAGGGCTCTCACTCTCGCTGAAAAAATTCTGTACTCCCATCTCGCCAACCCGGAGGAATCTTTATTGACTGGCACCGAGAATGGACGAAGCATCCGCGGCAAGGCGGACCTGAAGTTGAAGCCAGACCGGGTGGCAATGCAAGATGCCTCGGCGCAGATGGCCCTGCTGCAGTTCATGTCCTGTGGACTTCCCTCGACCGCCGTGCCCGCCAGTATTCACTGCGACCATATGATTGTGGGTGAGCGTGGCGCCGACACCGATCTCCCGGCCTCGATTCAAGGCAACAAGGAGGTGTTCGATTTCTTGGAGAGCGCCGCAAAGCGCTATGGTATCGAGTTCTGGCCTCCGGGTGCGGGTATCATTCATCAGACCGTGTTGGAGAACTACTCCGCACCCGGTTTGATGATGCTGGGTACCGACAGCCACACGCCCAACGCCGGTGGTCTCGGCGCCATTGCCATCGGTGTCGGTGGTGCAGACGCTGTTGATGCTCTTGTCGACGCCCCCTGGGAGCTGAAAGCCCCCCGCATCCTTGGTGTTAGACTGGAGGGGCAGCTCCAAGGCTGGGCCTCGCCCAAGGATATCATCCTGCACCTGGCCGGAAAGTTGACCGTGCGCGGCGGCACAGGCTTCGTCATCGAGTACCACGGTCCTGGTGTTGAAACCCTCAGCTGCACCGGTATGGCGACGATCTGTAACATGGGCGCGGAAGTTGGCGCCACCACCTCCCTCTTCCCCTTCTCCCCCCGCCACCTCCCCTACCTGAAGGCCACCCACCGCGCAGACATTGCAGAGGCCGCGTCCAAGATCGCCGCGGCCGGCCCGTCGAGCCTCCTTCGCGCAGACACCAACGCCGAATACGATCAGCTCATCACCATTGACCTCTCCACCCTTGAACCTCACATCAACGGTCCCTTCACCCCGGACCTCTCCGTTCCTCTTTCCCGCTTCGCCGACACCGTCCGCGAAAACAAGTGGCCGGAAACCTTCAACGCAGGCCTCATCGGTAGCTGCACCAACTCCTCCTACGAAGACATGACCCGCGCCGAACACCTCGTCAAGCAAGCCGCCGCGGCCGGCCTGAAGCCGAAAGCCGACCTCTTCGTCACCCCTGGCAGTGAGCAGATCCGCGCAACTCTCGACCGGGATCAGACCCTCTCTACCTTCTCTTCCGCTGGCAGTACCGTCCTTGCCAACGCCTGCGGACCCTGCATCGGCCAATGGAACCGCACCGACGACACCCCCAAGGGCACCGACAACGCCATCTTCACCTCCTACAACCGTAACTTCCCCGGCCGCAACGACGGTAACCGCCGCACCATGAACTTCCTCGCCTCCCCCGAGCTCGTCACAGCCCTCACCTACGCCGGCTCCACAACCTTCAACCCCATGACCGACTCCATCCCCGCCCCCGACGGCTCTGAATTCCGCTTCCAACCCCCCTCTGGCCACGACCTCCCCTCCGCCGGCTTCGAATCCGGAAACCCCGACTTCCTCCCCTCTGCCCCCGTCCCCGAACCCTCCGTCGAAGTCAAAGTCTCCCCCACCTCCACCCGCCTCGCCCTCCTCGACCCCTTCCCTCCTTTCCCTCAATCCGACCTCCAGGGCCTCTCGGTCCTGTACAAGGTCCGCGGCCAGTGCACAACAGACACCATCTCCGCCGCCGGCCCCTGGCTCAAATACAAGGGCCACCTCCCCAACATCTCCGCCAACACGCTCATCGGCGCCGTGAACGCCGCAACCGGTGAAACGAACGTCGCCTACGACGACGACGGCAAGCAGCACTCCATCCCCGATCTGGCCGCCAAGTGGAAGGCCGCGGGCCGCGAGTGGCTCGTCGTCGCCGAGGACAACTACGGCGAGGGCTCTGCGCGTGAGCACGCTGCCCTGCAGCCTCGCTACCTCGGTGGCCGCGTCATCCTCGCGAAGTCCTTTGCTCGTATCCACGAAACCAACCTCAAGAAGCAGGGTGTTGTGCCCCTGACCTTTGAGGATAAGGCAGACTATGACAAGATCGACGCGTGTGATTCCGTCGCCACGGAGGGTCTGTATGAGACGCTGAAGAATGGTGGCAAGGGAGAGGTTAAGTTGAGGATCACCAAGAGGAGCGGTGAGGAGGTCGTTATTCCTGTTAAGCATACCCTTAGTGCGGATCAGTCTGCGTTTATTCTGGCGGGAAGCGCCTTGAATCTGCTTTCCAAGAGGCAGTAGACTTTGTATATGATATGCTATGGATACGAGATGTTTAGATTGAATACCACTTTTCAAAGTTCTTAACCCTCCAGTTAAAACAACGCTAATCCATGTGCGATATGTATGAACACCAAACACCTATAATAAACTTACAATAATTCAAGCCCGAAGCGCAGACCTTCAAGCACCGGGCACCCTCACAACCACCACAAGCAGCACTACTTATCAAGAATCGAAGCTTCCCCCCATTAGGCATAAACAAGACCCAACTCAACCAACCCACTATCCCTCCTCTCCACCATTTCAAACCCATTCTCCCTGGGGACACTCTCACTCCCCGGCGTCCCAGCCCAGACCCCAGTCCCAGTCCCAGTCCCTCCGCCGACCCCGAACCACCCATTTCCAGCAACATTACTCCCCGCCTGCACCAGCCTCAACAAATCCTTCGCATAAGCCGCAGCCGTGAGCGCCGCATAGGCCTCCCAGCGTCTCGAGCCCGCATGCCCATGCTCATCCGCATAACTCGCAATCCCCCTAACCACAAGCGTCGGAACAACATCCATCACCGCGGCCGCCTCCGTCTCAAAGCAGCAAACCCCGTACTGATCCCGGAGGTTATCCCTCATGCGTGCGGAGACCACCGCCGCATTCCCGGATGCAATGAGGCCGTGGTGGATGGCTGGAGCGTTGGATGCTCGCTGCGGACGGGGCAGGAGGAGGTGCTGCTCCTGGTGGGCTGCACCGGGCTCGCAGGGACCACAATCATGATTACCTGCATAGTTAAGGCAACCATCACGCCCCTCTGCGTCAGAAGAATTCGAGGCCGGGCCAGCCTCACGAGCAAAGAGACGCTCCTCCTCCTCCTCTCGACCAGGAACATGATACGTCCGTGCTGCCTTCTCACAAACCCGCCGAATATACGCCCCCATTTCACCCATCCCGATCGCATGATCAGACCGCAGCCTCTCAGCTGCATTCAGCAACACCCTCGGCGGTTTATTCAGATGCGACTCGACCACGAAACGCTCCTCCTCGTTTTCCTCCCACCGTCCGGCCCCGATATCCAGCACGCCACCGTGAGCGCCCTCCGGCTGGGACACGACAACATCGCCCAGCCGGATGTCGTGCTCGCCCGTCCGGCCTCCAAGGGGGTAGGAGGGTTGGTGGCTTGGTGGTGGTGGTGGTGGTGGCGGTGCGCCCGCGCCTACGCCTACGCCCACAAGCAGGACGAAGCGGATATTTGCGAACGTGGAGAGCATACTACATGTTGTCAGGGAGGCGCTGTAGAGACCGGGATTGCTGATGCAGGCGATCACGATGTTGTGGACGCCGATTCGGCCGAGGATGTAGGTGTTCTCGTCGCCGTGGGCTGTGGGGAGTGGGGGGTGTTCTTCGTCGAGCATCTGGCGGGCGGCGGTGATGGAAGGGGCAAGGGGGGCTAGCCAGCCTATTGTGTAGGAGTGGTGAGTGAGCTGGGGGATGGGCATTGTTGCGGTAGATGTGTATTTGGGTCCGAATAAACGTTATGATTGGGGCTGTGTGTGAGGGTGAGATGGCTGGATAATGAGGGGAGGGATCTGTGAGGGAGGGTATGAAGATTTATATACTCTAGGGCTAGAAACGAAACTGAACCTCGACTGAAAACACACGACTAGCCCAGCGGCAAGCAAAGCAGTAAGTTACATATTCTGGGCTATGGAAATGGAAGATCTTCTTTTACCTCTAGGGCCAAGTAGGGGTCCAAGAGGTGACTGAACCAGGCTGGCGCTTAGGTACATCTTGACAGTCTCAAGTAGCGCCGTCAGGCCCACCCCTTCGACCCCGTTAAACGAGAGCAAATGGAACCCATCTATTATTAGCATGTATGAAAAATATAACGTCAATTCATAGAAAGTCTAAAATTGAGTTTCTCTAGTCATGAGTAAATCACCCAAGACCAGCCCGGGGGTATAACACATCATCTAGACGCCCACAACGCCAAGCACAACCCAGAAGACAGAATTAGAATCACAACAACTGCAGGAGCTCCAGATCCTTCGCCACGCCGGGACTATACCCCGCGCAGTCCTCCAGGAACCGCAACATCTCCTGGTTCCACCGTTCCCAGCCGGCGGGTAAAGTGCCCCGGACCCGTGCATCGGGGGAATGGGCAATGCAGTAGAAGAGGAGGACTTGACCGAAGAATCTGCAATTTTTGTCAGTTTCCTGATACCGGAGCCGGTTAGGTGGAGGGCGCGGAGGGCGTACTGGGAACAAAAGGCAAACCGGATTGGAATGCAGCTTTTCATGTCGCGGAATATGCCACTAGTGACCGGCCAGTCCATGGCGTGTCGCAGGCCGCTGCGGATCTGCTCAAGGTCATCTTCGCTTAGGGAGGAAGGGATGCGGAGGGCTTTGTACAGGTATGGGCGGCCAATGTGAAATTTCGCGATCGTGTATCGGCCTCGGAGCATTGCTTCGGAGACGGCGACGGCGGGGGAGAGCGGGCGCGGACTTGAAGCGAGAGGGTGGGGGGATATGGGATGTGAGTTTGGCGAGGTCGTTGCTTCTGGGGAGGTTGTCGTTGATTCGGAGAATTGCAGACCGGGCGGTAGGTTAAGGCGCCACTGCTCGAGCTGGTGGTGGAGTTCAGCGTTAACGGCTGGACGGGGGAATGTGCCCGAGTCGGCTGGGACATGTTAGCGAAGATGTCAATCTGATTAGATGCATCGTACGTACAGTAGAAGTATAGTGAATGTCGAATACGCGTGAGGATGATGCGATGGGCGACCTGCGCGAGGAAATGATACTGGAAGAATGAGTCGTCGATGTCTTCGGAGGATGAAAATCGAGATGGCACGAAGCCAAGGGTTTCGAAGCCAATGAACTTGGGAATGGGGACGGCTTCCTCAAAGCGTGACAGGCCGCTGGGTGGAAGGTGCAGTTCTTGTACGAGGATAGTTTCGTTCATGAGACAATTCCAGTAGAGTCGAGATTTCATGTCACCCTCCCATTCGTCAAAATTTACATCGTGGCTAGCCCGTTAGCTGAGAAGCGCAAAACGTGGGGGAAACCACAGAAAACGTACTTGGTCAGAATCGAAAGACAGCCGGTAGCAGCACGATGAATCATGGCCCACGAGTCCATTGGACGCAGGATCTGAGAATAGTACACCCTTCAAGCGGTTAGACAGGCCAGAGAAGAGAGAGGTAAAGGCCACGTACGAAGAGAGTAAGTAGAATTGACAACTCTGAATGTCATTGTCGCACATCAGAAACCCAATGCGTCGACGAGCCTCATTAAAGAACCGCAAGCCAGGCGGCTCCTCCTGGACAACACTCATCCATTCTGGAGGCTCGAAATGGCTGCTGCGGCTGCCCGGCAGCGGATAGTCTCCCTCGTGATGAGCATGAACAGCCAAACAGCCCAAGGCCATGATATTAAGAACAATACAGCTCTCCATCGTATAGCCAAACCCGCTTTCGATTGCCGCACCCAGCGTGAAAGCAAAGTAGAAGTTCTTATCCATGATCGGCGTAAACGGGTTAAAGGTGGCGAAGAACGCAGCCGAGAGGCCCTTGATCATCGCCAGCGGACGCGTCTCCAACCAGTCATCGCCGGCTTGCGGAGGAAACGGGTAGATGTACATTGGCAGAGGCGGCCGATTCATTTCCGTGTCGATGACATAGTTCTTCCCGAGCTTTTCGTAGGCTTCGAGTAATCGAGTCGGAAGGATTTCTCGTGCCCCCGGCCATAATACCACTCCATGCTGACTGAAAGATATCGAGACCAGCCCATTCGCATTGACGGCATTCGGGCGCTCATCAAATTCAAAAACCTCCGGTTCACCAGATGGCGTGAGCGTCTGGGGCGTCCCCAGAGAAGCACGCTTGCTGACCGAGGGAGGTACCCTGGGAGTAGTCACCTCCGAGGCATCAGGACCTCGCGGCAACGGCGCCTGAAGAGACTGAATCTCATTGCGAACATTCACAGGGACATCCTCCAGCTTTGTCTCCAGCCGATGGAGTGTGCTCATAATCAAGCTGAGCGAATGGTCTCGCCTGTCCGTTGTCAGCACAGTGCGATCATGATGCGGGTGGTCACACACTTTGAAGTCTTACGCTCATTGTAGACACATTCGAGACCTTGCGACTTGCACAGGCCGCACTTGGGCCGTGATTCATCGCATCTTGTCTTTTTGAGTCGACATGTTTCACAGGCCTGTCCTCGGTTAGTTTGCGGGGACGGAAACAACAGGGGAATCCGAGACCGGTTGCTCACCACTGTGGCAATGAAGTTCCGAGGCTTCTTCGACGAGGCAGATGACTGCTGCTGCTCGGGGGTTGGAGAGAGCAGGTCGTTGATGGGCAAGTGACCGTTGCTGCTATGGCCATGGCCGATATGCTCCGGTTGCGGAGAGCCACCGCGGGATACGGACTCGTCGAGGGGCCGCTTGCTCATTGTGCATGATTGGGATCGCGGGCCGGGCTTTACCTTACTTATCGCAACATATCCCGACTAGTTAGGCATTTGGAATTGCAAAGAAAACAATTCAACAGAAGACAAGGTAAGAGTCGCAAAGGGCGAGATGAATCCCGCCTTCCGGGGTTGAGTCGCAGTCATTTCTTTTCTTGGGTTTTTTTGGTCACGGGCGGGACCACTCCGACCGCCAACCAGCCTCCTCGGATTGCACACATACCTTACAATTGTTTGGTGTTGTGATGTTTGATGCCGTAGTCTTGGATAAGATGATAAATAATCTGATTATTGATCATTATTGGATTGTATTTGCGAGTATTTACTATTATTTGCTGCTAAAGTCGCCAAGTCGCCGGTGACCCAACCATAAGGTATCATATAACCTACTAACCTTTGTCCAACCATTCATCAACTCAGATCTTCCGGAGCTTGATGAACACATATTTATTTCCCAGTGGCGTTTTCCAAAAGTTGCTCGTCCGTAGACGCTGATGAAGCTTTTCCGCCATCTTCGCTCGGATGACCTCTGGAGAATTCGCCTTTCCGGAACTCGTCTCATCTCCAAACACACGCGCTGTGTCGACCACCGTGTTGCCAATGATCGCGGTAAACCCGCCACTGATAGCCCTACAATAGGCTTCCAATGCCGCCGCGTTCGGGGCACCAGATGCCGACTCTGCCAATGTTGACTGGAACTGGAGGAAAGACGGGTGAACAACGTCTCTGTCAAAATGCTCGACTACCTGCCACTGCCCTTTAGCCGCTTCCAACGCCTGAGCGATCTCCTCTGGCGTGCGAAAGTGAAATGGGAAGCGGAACTTCGAAGCGGCTGCCCGCGAGATGATTTTGTCGTCGGCTAAGTCGGCTATACATTGGAATATGGAAGGATAGGCACATTTGAGACTCAGATCCCCGTCGACCGGGAAGCTGAGGAGAAGGTGCCCACCACTTCGCACCTCCCGATGACGTGCGCGAAGGAATCGAAGGATATCTGCCAGTACTTCTGCCGAGATATCGGCGTCACTAGGCAGTAGGTCGCCACTTGCTGGCTGGAGACGGCTAATCCAGTGCAGTGAGGCGGTTGAGAATCCAACGTCGACAGATTCATCCATGACGACTTGCTCGTAGTAGCTCTGTGGAGCAATCACTGGGAAGATCTTTCTCGTGCCTTTGTTCTCGGGGTCTCGTAAGGAGCGGTCTATCGTTGCCGATAAGCTGTTATAATCGTTGGCTGGTGTGTCGTTGAACACTATTGTGATGGCAGAGTCCTCGGGGCATGACTCAAGTGCCTTCCGGACCATACGGACCCTGCCGAGTTAGCGGGTGCCTCGGAAGGCTTCGAGCAGTCCTGGCTTACGAGTTCGATCCCTCTGAGCATCCATAGTCGACGAAGGTGATGGACTGACCTAGCGGGTCTTGTCAGTATGGCTGTGGAATTCCATGAGGCCTAAGTTGCCAAACCTTGACAGTCCGCGGGTGACACCAATCCCCCGCATTGTTCAGCCACAAGCCCCTGAAGGCTAGAGTTCTGGTTGTAATATCCGCCACCAACCATGGAGGTTCGCTCGTTGCTACGGGCCACCACCATTTTGGTTGGCAATCCAGTCGATAACCAGACCCGAGGGGGTGTATATAGGAGTATAAAATCAGAGGAATTTGCCGTCTGGATCTGATGCAAAAGGGGAAGTGCTCAAGACGCCTGTTGGGGGAAGATGGGCTCAGACGGAGCATGCGCGGGACCCCGAGGGATGGAGAGTCTATATAACGAAGACCTGCCGAGCTGGTCGAACAGGTTTGTACGTAGCTCCATTGTGTGGGGACAAAAACACGGGAAGAGAGGAGCAGCAGTAGTGTGCCCACTGTTCTGTGCACTGCACGCGGGACGAACGGGACGGGGAAATTGGCAAATGCTGGAGACATGATGTCGCCCTAGACTAGCCCCTGATCGCATCCCAGGGAACCGGGTCCGATGGTGGGTATCTTTTCCTAAGGACGGAGCAGGTCCAGGTCCTGGGCGGTACGGTACCCTTGTCTCTTGACTCTGGAAGAGCCATTATTGTTAGCCTCGGACAGACAATCCATGACACTGATTTCCGAACTCTTGTCTCCTGCTGGTATCCGAGAAGGAAAGAGAGTCCCGTAGCTGGACCAATTATTATCAAGTTTTGTATGTAGGTGTGACCGAATCACTGAGCTTGGAGAAATCATGCGTGTTCGTCGCCCAGGCAGCTCGTGAGTCCTGAGTCGTGAGTAGCTCTCGAAGAGTGAGCCAAGACTCGAGCCAGCGGAGCCAGGATTCGTCCTTGAATCGCGACGATTCCACAAGGTGGATCAAACGGCCGCGGTTGAAGAACGCCGAGGAGAAGGAATTTGCCCGCCTTCCATTCATTATTTCCTGGAACCGGGATATTATTATTATTATTATCTGCTGGTGAGTGAGATCAACTCAACTTGACAGAGATCCCAAATGAAAATGGACAAGTAGTGAGTCGGTCCAAAGTACAAAGTTGGAGCCATTAATATTGTAGACAACCGATGCCAATAATAATAATGGAGGAGCGTTAAGCCGTGGACCGTTTGACCGTTGGAGATTCCCCCACCCGACTGGACAATCACATTGACTAAACCTTGGAAGCTGTAGTCTCGGGAGACGAACCAGCAGGGTTTCTTCCAGGATCGACAACAAAAATGACCCGGTGCCCCGGCCCTGTGGGAGAAACGCAGCCGAGCAAGAGCTCCATGCGTATTTCCATTTGCAGCCAGCTGCAGATTCGCTCGACACGGCGTCTTACATGTCAGACGGGCTGGAGGATTCGGTGAGAATTGAAGCTGATCGGCCCAGAGTTAAAAATACCTTAAGCGGCGGCTTGCCATAGTCTACTGGTAGATACTGTCCAACAAAACAGGGATTAAAATGCATAACTCTAGCTGGGTATTATATACAATTCTAGCCTGGATATATATAGAGGCTATAGACAGAAAACCTCTAGTAACACACTACAACTTAGCCTTCTCGCTAAACCTGGGCGCCTGAAGAGGATCGTAGGCGCCCAGGCTCAGCGTGTCGGCTGGCACCGGGGCACTGTGGCCGCCCACCAGGCCGCGCACATCGACCATGCTGGGACTGAGATCTTCAATCTTGTTTGCGCCGATCAGTCGCATGTTCATCTCCAGTTCATCTTTCAGGAGTTGCATGGCCCGGCTCACACCGGGCTGGCCGTAGGCCGACATGGCAAACAGGAACGGCCGGCCAATGCCGACACCCTTCGCCCCAAGGCACAGTGCCTTGAGGATGTCAGTGGCACGACGGACACCGCCGTCGATGAAAATCTCGATCCTGTCCTGCCAGCCACGCTCACGCAAAATCGGCATGACCTCGGCCAGGATTTCGACCGCTGATGGCGCGGTGTCGAGCTGACGACCACCGTGGTTCGAGAGGACGACACCCTGCACACCCACCTGGACGGCACGGAGGACGTCGTCGACGCTCTGGACACCCTTCAGAATGATGGGCATCTTGGTCACGGACAGGAACCAAGGGATGTCCTTCCATGAGAGGGAGGGGTCGATGAAGGAAGAAATAGCCCGGGCAGCACCCTGGGAGCGATCGACAGAATCACCTCCCTGTTCCTGCACGTTGGAGCCTACATCTGAGAACTTTGATCGCATGTCCTTCTCACGGCGCCCAAGTTGAGGGGCGTCAACCGTGATGAAGAGACCCTTGCAACCGCGCGCCTCGGCATGTTCAATAATCTTCTTTGTGATCGCGCGATCCTTGTTCACGTAAAGCTGCAACCACTGGACCTGATCACCTCGGCGCGCATCGACGATCTCGTCGAAGGAGCACGAGGCAAGGGTGGGGATCATCTGGATGACATCATGATCGTGTGCCGCTCGCGTTAGGACAACCTCTCCCTCGGGGTGTCCCAACTTGCCCAGAGCGGTCGCAGTGACGTAGAATGGGATGGAGCATTTTGATCCAAGCATGGTTGTAGAAAAATCGACATTCTCAACGTCAACCAGCACCCGAGGCCGGAACCAGATCTTCTGGAACGCGGAGTGGTTCTCGCGCATGGTCTAAGGAAACGATAAGTTAGTCTTAAGAATGACAAGGCGCAGGGACAATTTGTAGACGTACAATCTCATCATCTGCACCGCTAGAGTAATAAGCCCACGCTGTCTTCTTCATGACACTCCGGGCAACTGTCTCAAAGTCCATCAAGTTGTAGCAGGCCGCCAAAGGGGGCATCCGTTTGATTCGCTCTTGACGGGCAGTTTCTTCGGGATCCTCAACCTCTTCCTCCTGCTCAACAGTCGACATGTCAACCTCTCCTAAGTGCTTTGAGGCGTCAAGGTACTTGTCGAGAGTGTCTGGCGGGTGGATGGGGTCGAATTCCGCGGTCGCATCTTTGCCAGCGTACTTGAGGATGATCTTCTGGCCACCAGGGTGTTCTGAGTCGTCAGTTTCAGGCCTGCATATGTCAAGGCCCATTGAGAGAATACCTACCTGGCAAGAATTCGGTCACGTCATAGGCCTTTCCATGCACAATGACCCAGCAGGAGTCCTTGGAGTTGTGCTGGGCGACATCAGCGCCCTTTAACTTGGTCTGGGTCATTCTGGCGGTGAACCTGGCAATAGGGGGCTGAAGACTGATGGGGGAGAAAAGATATGAAAACAGAGAGAGCGGATAAATGAAGAAATACTCAGGATGGTGACAAGCTATAGCTTATATATGATAGGATGGATGCATTCAGAGAACCTCGGGACAAAGGAGAGCGAATCGGAGCCCCAGCGAATGGCCTTAGTCAAGGCTGGTTGTCCGGGGAAAACTGAGGGCAACCAGCGCAACCTACTAAGAAGTGGCGGGGAACTTTTCGGGCGGTCTTCTCGGCCGACTTCAACCCGATCGATAGAAACCTGAATAATGTTATCATTTCTCGAGATTCCATCCAACTGAAGCCAAGATGTCCAGTTAGCGAAGTTATCTACACTTATGCATATGACCCTGATAGGGCTAATGAACAAAGCCGGGCGAGAGGAAACGCCCGTTACGCGGAAGTCTCGACCTCTGGATAGCAGCGAAACCGCTCATCCTCAGAATCCCAGCCAACCCCATTGTGCACACTCAACAGATTGGTCGGATCGACCTCCTTCTTGATCTTCAGCAACCGCGCATAATTCTCCTCTCCCCAGAATGAACCGATGGGATCCGCCTCGAACGTGTCGCCCTCGTTCTGATACGCGCCTGCATTCGGCGTAAACTCGCGCAGCGGGTTCATTACGTCATGTGTGTCCTGGAAAATGTCTCGAACGGTGTCGGGGTCAGTCGTCGTGGGCTTAAACCGGTGCACGCGCATGAAATGCCAAATTCCGGTGCGCCACGCAGGAGTCACAGCGGACGCGCCAGGCCCACCGGGTTGGTCAGATTCCGGGAGGTTCTGTGAGTAAAGTGTTGGGGCGACGGAGCAGATGAAAATTGGTGCAAACTGCGAGATCGAGTTCGGGTCCTCGAGATCCGCTTGAGCCGCGAGGAGAACATCGTTCAATATCGACGATAGTTTCTGTTGGTTGGTTGCGCCCTGGAAGGATTCCCTTGGGATAATGCGGGAGGCCATGGCCAATCCATAGCCGCCAACAGCGGCGGAGTCAACGGCGAAAGACACCTGAGTGATTAGGTCGAAGTAGCTCGTCGTGCTGACTGCGGCAGGTATCTCGAGCCGTTGAGCGAAATCCAGTACAGGCTTCATGGATGTCTCAGCGGCGGTTTGGTCGATCATAGAGGTGGCCATGATGTAGCTCGAGGCGACATTCTCGCCCGCGCCAAGCTGAACATAGCCCGCCCAGCCTTCAGACACCCACTTGTCGGTGTTCTCGACGAGGATAGACATGAATTCTGTTGCGTCTGCAGCACTAAGGCCTGTAAATTCCGTTGCTATAGAGACCATGGGCTTGTCAGGGTGAACAAGTGTGCTCATCTCGGTTACAACACCAAAGGTGCCTCCGCCGCCACCTCGAAGCGCGAAGAATATGTCTTGATTCTGACACCGGTTGGCTGTGACATAGGTGCCATTTGGCAGGACGGCTCTTAGCTGTTGAACGTTATCCACGCCCAATCCTGGAAAAGTTAGCAAGTTTCATGGAGGCCGGATGGGTATGCGGGATATTACCGAGCTCGTTCGAAAGGAGTCCGTGGCCTCCGCCTGTGATCCAACCACCTGCAGCGCCAACAGAGTCGGAGGAGCCTCCGACTACACGGTATCCATGCTCATGCGCAAACTTATAGATGCCCGAGAATTGCTGGCCGGCACCGAAAGTGATAACATCACCCGTGGCTTCGGAACAACCATCAGGCATGAAACCCTGCTCGAGTTCGATTGGGGGTTGGAAATTATGGGTCCTATGTCATATCAGAACTGAATGTTTCATGATGGTAGGAGAAAAAAGTACCATAGGCCTAGGGAATCGGGACCCGCGCTACGACCCGTGAAGTCATGGCCAGTATTTTTGATAACCAGATGCAGGTTATTGGCCATTGCAAAGGACAGGGTCTCCTGTACATCCCCGACATTCTGAGCATCGACATACTTGAAGGGAACACTGCCCTGGTCGCAGGCTCGATTCGCAAGGGAGTCCGCGTCCGTCAACTCAAATGTGCAACTCTCTCCGTTACTCAGGCATGAGCCCCATTCGACCTAACGACGTGTTAACCAGACAATACTTGCAACAATCAAAAGGAGGTCGAACATTCTGATATCAGCCAAAGTGTCCAGATATGAAGGTCGAATTTTTCCCGTTCTGTCTCAACAGAGAGCACTCTTGCTCATCCGGAACTTGTTCCTGGCCATTATACGTCGTGTAGCACGGCGCCAACATTGGCTTTCCATCACGCAGACGCCCGCCGACGCTCTGGTTGAAGGCGTCCCAGGTTTGGAGGTCCACGGAAGCTAGTGAAGCTCTTGCACGGGGATGCAGAGCATCCACGAGCCCGGTAGTAGCAGCGAGACTGAGAAGAAGAAGATTCATGTCTGGGATGAAGGCACGATGTCGATGTGGCCAGCTCTTTGTTCAAGCAGCCAGGAGGCCGTATTTATAACCAAAACAAGCCCTCGTACTCCAAATTTTCGAGTCATGGCCAGCATTTTGCCACTCGATCAACACCATCCAGCGAGGATTGAAGTAACAATGAATCCACTGGCCAGTGCTTGGCTGACTTGAACAACAGTCGAATTTGATGAACACAAGAACTTCAAAGGGCTAGCCAGCAGCCGCCACTGCCAATCATAGACACGCGGGACTCGTCTGCAAAAATGCGAGTCATGATGTTTTGGTGTTATAGTCTGATGCTGTAGCAGATCTCCATATATTATGCGGGCCGGAGAGTGCATGAACCGTTCGTGTCGCTCTGTTATTGGGGGGTATCGATGGTCTTCCAGCCACTGCAGCCTTTCCTTCGTGCCTCCGTGCTTCATGCAACTAGGGTGCACATGCCACCTTGCAGCCCCAGATCCCAGCCAGCCACTACCATAAGATGGAAACAACAGGAATATCTCGCCGATGTCGCTTCCTTCCCAGTCTAAGCAGGGATGATAGAAGAAAGGAAAATCAAAAACTTGGTCAGTCGATGCAAATTGTGTGTGGGTGAGCGTATGAGAGACCGCTGAATCCCAGGCACCGGTCAAGGAACACAGGTCACGGGGACAAGGATTATACAGAATAGCTGCAGTAGTTGAGGGTCCGAGCACTGCTCAGTCGGGCCGGCGGAACGCCCCGCAGCTGATTGATCATTCTCACTAATTGCATAGTGGATCCTTATAATTAAACGGGTACGTATAGGTGTTTGTTGGCTCAGCCTGATTAGATGGAGGGCATTGCGCTGCATACTGTAGATCAGGTCCGTGGATCTGGTTACCATGCAGAGGTGCAGGCAGATCGCCCACACCTTGCTTCCTTGTTATTGACCATGTTCCAGTTACCCAGTGTCTTAATAAGATCCTGTTAAGTAGCAGGGCCTGAATCTGAATGGTGATTTGTTATCAGGGAGATAGCCGTGCGTCATAATTCATATATTCATGATATTCGATCGTCACTTCATCATGCCGATTCATGCAATTCCCTGCATCAGCCATTCAAGCAAGATGCTCAACTCTTTTATGCCGCCACCTTCTTGGCCCCAGATTTTTAGCCGCTCAATGACGACCCGGGCACACCCAGCCCAGCTGACAGGGACACTGACATACTCTGCGGACGGGATCTCATCTATCTTTGCCCGAAACCCAGCAATAAGACACAGTGCATGGTTAAAGCGAACGCGACACGCGCCCCACGACCCTGGGTGTCGGAAGAAGGGCACTTCGTTTTGAATGCGATAAACGGCGAGTAGTAGGGATTCGGTCGCTTTGGGACCATACAGCGCTGCAAGCTCCCGGTCCAATGACGCATGGATACAAAGATACAGGTATGCGCGGCAGAGTAGTTCACGGACCTCTACATAGCGTTCACGGACGAGTTTAGTAAGCTCCGGCTCCAGTAGTGGTGGTCGGGACTCGAGGGGCATGTTGAAGCGGAGAGCCGGCGGAAGGCAAATCACCCACTGGTGAAGTTGGTCTTCGAGTTGGTTTAGGGTGCCCGCGAGCTCCTTGATGGCGGGGATGTCGAGATCGGGCGAGAGAATGCGAACGGCGTTGCGCACGCGGTTTAGGAGCCTGCGCATAGAGATCTCTGCGAGGTAGTAGTAGTATGAGGTTGACTCCAGCGCGGGAGCGGAAGGGCTGTGGGGATTTTGCCCAGGGCTGCCTCCGTACGGAGATTGATGTACAGGAAATGTCGGCAGTGCGAAAGGGAAGTCGGAAAGAGAGAGGTCGGAAGGTGGTAGCTCGTAGAGCTCATATCGAACCTCGCTGCACGCCAGGTCAGCACGCCGCTGGTTGGGGGCAGTGAAGAGCAGACAGTACCATTCAGATTTGAGGCATGTCCAGTAAAGTCGCTGTTCCATGCCTTCTTATGTTAGATCCACACCGACAGGGCTACAGCATGTGCACATACTTTCCTCTTCAGCAGACCTTTCCCCTCCCCCGTTTCGATACTTCATATTGTATGTCTGCCACAGCATGGATGCCGTGCGAAACATCTTCCATCCGGGGATCGGTTCGATATTGTACTGATACCAGAAGCTGGTTCAGTTAGCGTGGACGAATTCGTCTTCAACAGGCCTGCCTACCCGAACAAGCAAAGACATTGAACTCCAAGTAGCGAATTATCGAGATATGCAGCGGATATCCGCTTGCGCGCCATGGAGAGATAACCTAAAGATTCCTTCATCCGATGGTCCGGAACCGATATCGTCACGTATGTCATCGGGGCACCTATGCCATAGGGAGGCTCGGGAACTGGAACCTCCCTGGTCTCGTCCTCCGGGTACGTCCCCCATATCGCCGCCAGTGCCAGGACAAGTAGCACCAAGCACGAGGAAGCAGACCAGTCAATCCCAGTCTCCAAAAACCGTGCTATGTAAGACTCCAGCTGCTCCGCATCGACGATAGGGTTCTTGGCCAGTATTTTGGTCGCAAAGATATCCCGCAACTCTAGTATACGGCGGGGTTCAAAGCTGGGGATGACTGCGGCCAACTACCGTCAGTATCAACCTTTTTGCGAAGCAAAAGCGATCAATAGACAAACCAACCTGTCGGGAAGCGATCCGGCTTCTCCTCAAACGCGGATGGCGGAAAAGTGGAGACCGGCCTTTCCTGGGGGAAAATAGGCCAGCTGAGAATCATATCCGACCCGGTAATGGGAGTCTTCAGCGTATCATTCCGCGATATCAATTCTGGGTCCTGAGTTTCGATCGGAGCCAGGGGCTGTTGATGGTAAAGGTGCGGTTGCTGCAGTGTTGGACGCAACTGAGAAGAAGACGGGCTGCCTGCCCCCAAACTCTCCGACAACAACCGCTCCTGTCGCTCAACAGCATCAAGAATCTTGGATCCCCATGCCTCAAGTCTAAAGAAAACCGACCGGAAATCATCAGATCAGATTAATAGCACAGCTCAAAAGATCACAGGCAGACTGACATCGACAATGGATCCGACTCGGGGTAGACGCAGGCCACCCCGCGCTTCACACATTTGGCGCAGATCGGGCGAGCCGAGTCGCACCGCGTCTTACTCAGTCGACATGCATCGCACGCTGTTAGGACCCTAGTGTGCTTGCGAGATTTCGGGGGTCCCGAAGCAGTCTCCATCTGCAACCTGCATTCATCAAGGCTAGGAGAGAGATAGGTAACGAAAGAGGTCGCTGCGGGGAAGTCCACTGGTATCGCGCGCGTGTCATAAAAGGAGTGGTTCTCTTAGTCTGCCAACTGAAGCAGTCCCTCCAGCAAACCAGAAATGAGAAAAGAAGTCGGTTGCTGGCGGGCGTACTTTTAGCGACAGCTAGCGCTCTTCTTGCCTACTTAGTCGGTTATAATAATGTCTTCGGCTCTGTCATGAATCCGCGCACACGACTCATTTTTTCCTCCAATCATACAGACCAGTCTACAATTACTCGAGCCGACTTCTATCACTTGCATGAATTCTAACCTACCCTCTCTATCATGGACTAGAGACCTCGCCAGTACCGTGTCTGGTCGACCTTGAATTTCCCGCGGGAAACAATATGCTCGCTCGATGTCCCAATCAGCACCTCATAAACCCCAGCATCGCTTTTCCACATCTCCTCTATCTCGTCCCAGAAACTAGTTGCGTATTGGTCCATCTTGATGCACACCTCCTTCTCCTCCCCGGGCTGCAGGAACGCTTTCTCGAACCCATGCAGCTCCTTCTGTGGGCGAGGCGTCGGGCTGCTTGGAGCGGCAACGTACAGCTGCAATACTTGTGCCCCAGCCACCTTGCCAGTATTCTTGATTCGTACTGTGGCTGTCAACGAGTTACCAGGCGTGAACGTATCCGGGGAAATGGAGGCTTCGGAGGACACCGTAAAGGTGGTATAAGAAAGGCCGTGGCTGCTTCTGTCAGTATGCCGACTCACGGCAGGCCAAAGGAGACCTTACCCAAAAGGAAACAACACTTCACGACCAGTCTTTTCATAGAATCGATATCCGACATAGACGTCTTCGCCGTATAACACCCGGCCGCCTACACTCGCATAGTTCAAGTATGCAGGGTTATGCTTCACATCGCTGGGCCATGACAACGAAAGCTTTCCGGAAGGATTAACATGACCAAACAGCACATCTGCGATCCCATGGCCCGTCTCGTTACCCCCGTACCATGCATGTACGATGGACTTGGCATGGTCCGCCCATGGCATTGTTACCGGGGTTCCAGATTGGTTGACTATGACTGTCCTGTCCGCGGCCACATCGAGCACCCGTGAGATCATCTTGTCGATCCCCGCTGGAAGGTCCATATGTGGGCGATCGAACCCTTCTGACTCCCAATCCTGGTTCAATCCGGTGCAGATGATGGTATAGTCAGCATCTGCTGCAATTTTCACGGCTCGAAGAATCATCTCTTCAGCATCCATGCGCAGAGAAGCTCCTAGATTGGCAGCTCCTCCGCCAAAGTTCACCATTCCAGTTGCCTTCATGGTTGTGGTATTAGCTGACCCAAATTCGACCCGAATTTTGTATGTTTCACCAGCAACTAGGTTCTTCGAACCAATCTCCTCAACAGTGCCTTTTCCGAAAAAGGCGGTGCCTTTCCGTTGGTTACTGGTATTATCAATGATCAGCTCATCGTTAATATAGAGATTGGCAGTCCCGAACACAGTCAATCCAAAGTCCCAGATGCCTGAAGCATCAGGAGTGAAATCGCCGACCAACGTGGCCCAGAATAGCGCCCGATTGAGACCAGCAAGCTTATAGTCCATGAACTGGAAAGCGGTGGTGGGAAGAGGCTCAGTTCCTAGACACTTTCGGTCAAGCTTGGTCATCGGTTCGTTGTAGAAGTGGATAACCGCGTTGCTCAGCAAACGATCAATTACCGGAAGCATATTGTGCGCATACGCCCCGGTCTCATACATCAGCTCGGCATTAGGAAGGACCTCTCGCACGGCATCATAGAGCGAGACGGCGTAATATGGCTTCAGTGACGCGCTTCCACCTCCGGAAATCGCTGGCGTTTTGACGTGAGACCCGATGAGCGCGATTTTCCTCGCAGAATTTGGCAAGGGTAGTAGGTTTTCTTCATTTTTCAGCAGCACGATGCTGCTCGCCGATAGAGTACGCATAAGCTTGCGATCCTCCGGAAAGTCACGTCCTTTCTCAACTTCGGAGACCTTGGTCCGACTCGCTCGCTGCACAAATTCCAACACCTTGCGCGCCCGCGCATCGAGCGTAGACGATTTTATCAGCCGCGCCTGCATAGCTGACTCGATATACTTCCCTCTGTACCTCGATACCCCTGGCATCTCTAGATCGAGTCCCGCATTCGTTGAATCAATCGTTGTGTAGGTGCCATACCAATCGCTCATAACCAGCGGATCCCATCCCCACTCCTTTCGAATCAGGTCATACATTTTTGGGTCTTCCACGACATGTTTTCCGTTGATCTTGTTGTACGATGTCATGAGGGCCCCGGGTCTGGAATCCCGAGCAACAATCTGGAAAGGACGGAGGTAGATTTCTCGAAGGGCCCGCGACGTCACGATCACGTTGACAGCGCGTCGCTCATGCTCCTGGTCGTTGCCCACAAAGTGTTTCACTGTAGCAATGATACCCTTGCTTTCACAACCCTTGATCATTGCGGCAGCCGCCACGCCGGCCAGGTACGGGTCCTCCGAAAACGACTCGAATCCGCGTCCTCCTAGAGGTGACCGCGGCATATTCACTGTCGGACCTAGCCAGCAATGCGCACCCTTCGCTATACATTCGTCGCCAAGCAGCTCTCCCGCACGTTGCAGCAACTCCCGATCCCAGATGGCTCCTAGGGCTGTCCCGCAAGGAAGGCAAGCAGCGGGTATGCCGGCGAAGAACTTTGTGCCACGAATTCCATTAGGCCCATCCGTCACTCGCACCGAGGGTACATTGAACTCCGGGATAGGATGGGTGTGCCAGAAATCGATTCCTGGTCGTAGTCAACAATCAAGCAGGGTAATATGATCCCGTGTGCAATAACGGTACCGACCAGAAAGCAAAGCGATCTTGTCCTGATCGCTGATATTCGCCAGCACATAATCTATGTCGAATGTCCGAGTCATCTCGGGCAAGCAGGAAATTGTACTGCTCCCGGAGTGCGGATCACAGAATTCACCCATGGTTTTGGGGAAAGACGGAATGCCCGACTCGAGCACGGAGTAAACGAGTACATTTTATAGATGGTCAGTAATAAGCTGCTCACTTCCTCTCTAAGCGGGGAACTTCCCAAAGGCCCCCTCCCCTGGGCCTCCAGAATTTCCTCTTGAGTAGACCCCAAAAATGGTTTATTGGAGCTTCGGCCTGCATTTCGCGGCGGACGCTCCCCGAGTTGTGGATCGAGGCGGGAATCGGTAACCTAAGTTGATAGTGGCTCCCTGGGCTGCTTGGGCTGCGGGGATAACGCATGCTCGACTACCTAGGCTTGACCACTTATTGTTGCCGGAGGGGACTGCGTGCTCTACGCGGGTTGGCACTGATTTAGCATATTTGGAGCAATCTAACCTGACCATTGGCCGTTGCTCTCGGCGCCGCTTGAAGCTATACAACATGGTCCCCCGGGGTATATCCGAGGACCAACCGACATGCCCCCAATAGCTCCAAGGTAAGCCCTATGGTACACCTCGCTATAACCCAGGGATAGAGAATGCAGTTCGGGCACCTCCTATTAGATACCTAAGCTACCTAGCATACCTCTATAACTTGATCTCTTTTCCCCCGGGATTTGTATCGAGAAACCGATCTCTATCCCCGGCCACCACATTGCCGCTCAGACTATCTTCCAGTGATAGCATCTAGCCAGCCGAGCTTATGAAGGCTATTTACGCATGCTGATGCAACAACACAACCATTGGGGTTGATAAAGATTTGTCCTAGCGATATAGACAGTCGAGATCCCATTAGTGGCAATACTACCAGGTATCGCAGTGGGTAACCTTTGACAGAGAATTCTGTATAGCGGATTTCTATGTGGCTATATATAATCCATCAGCATCATTACGCAAATATGTTTATTTATTTACAACTTCGCCTTCGCAGGAGCAAAGTTCGACCCTTGCCCTTGACTGATACTCTCCACAATCTCATCCACACTCCTCAAAATCCATTCATTCCCCTCCTCCCCAGCCAGCCACCTCGCCCCCTCCTCACTTTCCGTATCCTGCTTCCAGCTCCCATCCTCGAGAGACTTCCTCAGACCAAAAACATGCGACACAACCTGCGGCCCAACGCCGGTCTGCGCCCTCAAGCACGCAATCGCAACAATACTTGTCGCGACACGTCCGATATTCGCCCCCGTCTCCCTCCCCGCCGGATCAGAGAGCAGAGCGCCGTAATTCGCATGCAGGATATGTACTGGTAGATCCGGATGCGAGTCCGCCAGTTTCTCATAGAGCTTGACCTCAAAGGGCCTGTATATTGACTCCCAGAGCGCCTTTCCGCGAGCCGAGATCTCGGAGATGTTTGATGGGGAGGGAGTCCGTGTGGGCGTTTTGGAGAGTGCTGAGGCGACGGAGTCGGGGAGGGAGGCCTTGAAGGCATTGAGGCAGTTGATTGTGCGCGGGATGCCATTGAAACTGATACATTTCAACCCGACTTCACGCATGAGTTCAGCGGTCCTGATTTGTTCGGCGCTGGACTGTGAGGAGGAGACTTGCTCGAACAGGGCGGTTAGGGAGGCCGGGGAGTTCATGGTCATTGTTGCGGCTGTCTAGTGTACAGTTTAACTTTTTAGACTTGCGTCTGGAGGTAAGAGAGCAGGGAAGTGCGGAGGTACCACTAAAGCTAGCCATGATGGGAGCGAGACATTCTTTGCCTGCGCGGTCTGTTGGATCTTCGCGTAGACGGACTGGATGTTTCGCGGAGCGGGGACGGTGTTGGGGCGGGCGGCGGGGGCGTTGATAAGCGCCTTCAGGGCGGGAGAGAGCTTTGACATCCTGTAATAGATCGAGAGGCTCCGGGAGCGTGTGAGCAGTTGACGGACTCGTGGGAGTGGATTGCGCATCGGTCGGGCAATCCCAAATTCTGGTGGGGGTTGCTTAAGTAGAGATGCCTCGGCTACAGAAATAGAGCCGATAAGAACTCAAGCAACCCCAGTTGGGATTAGTCTCTGGTCGATATCATCTCCAGCTGAATGTTCAGAACTCCATCAAAGACGACTATTCTCTCTCGTCAATCTGGCAACAGGCCGGCTGGATCCATCGGGATACGATAGTCGAATGCCCCGTCGATTAATTATCGAGCGTCCCATGCTCAGCCTTGGGATTCCTGCAATGCATGTGACGACGGGCAAAAGCAATATACACGAAGCCCGGGCCACTGCTGGTGCTGGAATCCACCTTCATGCTCCGAGGTTCTTGGATAGAAACAAAATTTCAGGTTCCCCTGACACGTTCCCTTCTTTGGATAGATCATCACCTGTCTTCATCCTGTCATGAGTCCAAATTTCCACAAAGTTCGCAAACTGCACCACTTCCTGTCGAACCGCTTGAGTTTTCCATCGTGACAGGCCAATCTGAATTCCTCCGCACGTCTCTCGTCGCCTAGCGTCATGATCGACATGACTGGTTCCTGCCGACCTCTCTCGGCGCTTTCCAAGCAAGGCATGACAACTGGCTTACAAAAGGGGGCATAAAACTATCAAGGAATATTCGGCCCATGGGGGAAATCTGGAGAATAAGGTAGTGTCTGGAGAGAATGACCTTGGCACGCGGTCATGGCCATGCTCTTGCAGCCGCTGCGACCTATATTAACCCCGCATCGCCCCAGGCTTATGTCTGCTGAGCATACGACTCTTGTATGTTACAGTGTAACCCTGGCCTGCTCGAGAAGTCTCCTCCTGAGAATAAGCTGCGCAAGTCGAGTCCTGTGAGACCGAGATATCCCAGTCCTCCTCACGTTCTAAAATATATCGCCGGAGTGTCGGCGGAGTGACCAATATGGCTCCGCGCTGGCTGTTGCTTGCTACCTTAGCAGCAGCGGTGCCATGCACTCTAGCTTCGCCTACAGGAGGCCATCATGAAGCACGCGCCTCTGGAGACGAAGCATTCTCGCCCCCATACTACCCAGCTCCGAAAGGGGGCTGGGTGTCGAGCTGGACCGACGCATACCAAAAGGCCCACAGCGTCGTGAGCAACTTGACGCTCGCCGAGAAGGTCAACATAACCACCGGCACCGGGATATTTATGGGTCCTTGCGCGGGCCACACAGGCAGTGTGCCTCGACTCGGAATCCCGAATCTATGTCTCCACGATTCCCCGTTAGGTGTGCGGAACACGGATCAGAACACCGCGTTCCCGGCAGGGATCACCGTTGGTGCGACGTTTGACAAACATCTCATGTACGAGCGTGGGGTCGGCCTCGGCGAAGAGGCACGCGGAAAAGGAATTAATGTGCTACTAGGACCGTCGGTCGGCCCGATGGGACGGAAGCCTAGAGGCGGACGCAACTGGGAGGGGTTCGGGTTCGATCCGACCTTACAAGCAATTGGGGCTGCGGAGACGATTAAGGGTATGCAGAGTACTGGCGCAATTGCTTGCCTGAAGCATCTGGTAGGGAATGAGCAAGAGATGCACCGCATGAGCAGCGTCGTCACACAGGGGTACTCGTCCAACATTGACGACAGAACCCTCCACGAGTTCTACCTGTGGCCGTTTGCCGAGGGTGTTCGGGCTGAAGTTGGGTCGATAATGATTGCATACAATGATGTAAGTCCCATCACCTCCCGTATCAGGGCGCATCTTAACTCGATCAGGTAAACAAATCTGCATGCAGTCAGAACAGCAAGCTCATCAACGGAGTTCTGAAGGATGAGCTGGGGTTTCAAGGCTTCGTAATGACAGACTGGCTGGCGCACATCGGCGGAGTCTCGTCTGCTCTCGCGGGTTTGGATATGAACATGCCCGGAGACGGAGCCATTCCACTGTTTGGGGGCAGCTACTGGGGTCCGGAATTATCCCGCTCTGTGCTCAACGGGACCGTTCCGGTCGATCGCCTGAATGATATGGTACGTGGATGTATACTTATTCTGCTGAACAGTCGCTGATTCACGTAGGTCACTCGCATTCTGGCCACATGGTTTAAATTTGGCCAAGACCAGGACTATCCGGCACCAAACTTCTCTGGAAATACCGATGACGAGAAGGGGCTAATCTACCCCGGGGCGCTCTTTTCCCCTATCGGCGTTGTCAACCAGTTCGTGAACGTCCAGGATGATCATCATATCATTGCTCGTGAGGTGGCCCGGGACGCCATCACGCTGCTGAAGAACGAAGGGGACTTGCTGCCGTTGAGGAGAAATGACTCGTTGAAGGTCTTTGGTACAGACGCTGGCCCAGACCCTAAAGGCCTGAACTCTTGTGCCGATAAGGGCTGCAACAGGGGCGTTCTAACCATGGGATGGGGAAGTGGTACATCGAAGCTGCCCTACATCGACACACCGCAGGATGCGATTGCCAACATCTCGTCTACGGCCGAGTTCTATCTCACCGACAGGTTCCCGCTTTTCTTTGAAGCCAAGCCCGAGGACATTGCGATAGTCTTCATCAACTCCGACTCTGGCGAAAACTTCATCACCGTCGAGGGCAACCCTGGAGACAGGACTGTGTCAGGCCTGCACGCTTGGCATAATGGCGATGACCTAGTCAAAGCTGCTGCGGAGAAATTCTCTCAGGTCGTCGTAGTCATCCACACCGTCGGCCCGATAATCCTCGAAGAATGGATCGATCTGGATCCCGTCAAGGCTGTCCTGGTCGCCCACCTACCCGGCCAAGAAGCAGGAAAGTCCCTAACAGACGTCCTCTTCGGCGACTACAGTCCCAGCGGCCATCTCCCTTACACAATCCCCTACCAAGAATCAAACTACCCCCCCAGCGTTGACCTCATCCAACAACCCTTCGGCCAAATCCAAGATGACTTCACCGAAGGCATCTACATCGACTACCGCCACTTCCTGAAGCAAGAAATCAGACCCCGCTATCCCTTCGGCCACGGCCTCTCCTACACTACCTTTGAGTTCTCCGCGCCCAGTCTATCAATCGTCACCCCGCTAGACAGCGCATACCCACCATCTCGTCCTCCCAAGGGCCCGACGCCATCTTACCCCACGACTATCCCTCCCGCATCCGAAGCTGCCTGGCCCCGAGACTTCGACCGCATCTGGCGCTACATCTACCCCTACCTCGACCATCCCGAGGCCGCCGCCGCCGTAGCCAACTCCTCAGAGACATACCCCTACCCAGACGGGTACAGCACGGAACCGAAACCGCCTCCCCGCGCCGGTGGAGCACAAGGTGGAAACCCGGCTCTCTGGGATACCGCGTTCTCTGCACAGGTAAATGTCACGAATACAGGACGACGACCGGGCCGTGCCGTTGCGCAGCTTTATGTCGAGCTGCCGGATAGCTTGGGGCTTGACACGCCGTCAAGGCAATTGAGGCAGTTTGAGAAAACGAAGACCCTGCAGCCGGGAGAGAGTGAGGTCTTGACGCTGGATATTACGAGGAAGGATGTCAGTGTTTGGGATGTTGTGGTGCAGGATTGGAAGGCACCTGTCCAGGGAGAGGGGATAAAGGTGTATATTGGAGAGAGCGTGCTTGACTTGAAGGTTGAGTGTGAGGTTGGTGGGGTTTGTTCTGCCGTGTAATATCTTGGTATTCATTTCTCGGTCAAATTATTTATTTTTTCGACAACGTCCAAGTCTCGTTATCTGGTTAGACAGCCCTAGCTGCGGCTTTATATATCCCTGCATTTCTTGTTGACATTAAGACCAACTAATTCCAAAGTACCACTTCCTGTGGATTTTCATATCTATCTCTGAGAGAGAAACTTATGTTCCTCACTACTAACGCCATTCTCCTCTAAGTAGTGTACATAATCAATTTCTATTACCTACTTATGGAGTCGAAACGTATTCCATGGTCGGGGCAGGATTATGCACAAGGCTTAGTAATGCGCACAAGATTCCCACCTGCATGCATTACCTTACCAACAGAAACCGCTGCCGCGGGCCACCCATCACCGTCTTTTCATCTTCAACACCTAGCATATCTTTGCGGAGTCTCTTACTCTTGCTTCGTTCCGATGAACGCACACTACCTACAAGCAGACTGGTCCGGAATACCTACCTAACCGCGCCAAAATGCAGGGCTTTAGTAAGTAGACCATTCGCATCCCAATCCCACCCACCGCATCGCATCGTCGCGATCAAAAGCTGATTATGTTCTTCCCTTTCAATAGACATGGGACGGTCCGTCTACACCCTCTCACATCCACCATCCACCTGACCCCTCTGCTCTTTCTCAAAATCTCATCCCTCTAACATGGCAATAATAACAACAGCTACGTCCCCCCGGACCTGGAAGGCACCACAAGCGGGAACAAGCTGCACGGCAAACACCCGCTCGGCGCCCGCGCCCGCCACCTCCACGCCAAAGGCGCGCTGATCGTGCGCTTCGAACTGCCCTTCGCGACCTGGTGCACGAACTGCAAACCCGAGAATATAATCGGGCAGGGGGTGCGGTTTAACGCGGAGAAGAAGAAAGTCGGCAACTACTACTCGACCCCCATCTATAGTTTCCGGTTTAGGCATTCTGTCTGCGGCGGGTGGATTGAGATCCGTACGGATCCGCGCAATACGGAGTATGTTGTTACGGAGGGGGGCAGGAGGAGGGATTTCGGGGTGGATGAGGAGGGGAGGAGGGTTGGGGAGATTGCGGTGCGGGTTAAAGGGGAGGAAGGGGAGGGGGTGGACGATCCGTTTGCGAAGGTTGAGGGGAAAGTCGAGGATAAGAGGGTTGTTGATGAGGCGAGGCAGAGGATTTTGGAGTTGCAGAGGAGGTCGGAACGGGATTGGGAGGATCCGTATGAGATGTCGAGGAGGTTGAGGAGGGGGTTTCGGGCTGAGAGGAAGGAGTTGGAGAGGGCCGAGGGCGGGAGGGAGGCGATTAGGGAGAAGATGAGTTTAGGGATTGAGATCTTGGATGAGACGGAGGAGGACCAGGTCAGGGCTGCGATGGTGGATTTTGGGGGTGCGAATGAAGGGAAGGATATAGAGGGCGTTAGACGGAGGGGGCTTTTTGACAGTGCGACGTCGACGACGAAAGGTATGATAGATGAGAAGGGGAAGAAGGGCGGGAAAAGGAGAGCGGCGGATGTGGTTGCTGAGCGGAAGGCGTTGTTTCGGAGCGAGTTGACGGGAAATACGCGTGCTGCAGTTGATCCGTTTCTTAATGACTCGAGCGGTTGGCGGCCGGAGGTTAAGAGGAGGAAGGGGCTGGTTAAGCCAGGGGCAGAGGGGAAGAAAAATGATGGTGGATTTGACGAGACTGCTCCCGATGGGAGCATTCAAGAAGCTGAGGAGACATCCGGGTCGAAAAGCCAGGCCATACCTGGTGTGCTGGTTGACTACGGGTCGGATTCGGAATGAGTGATCCATCACTGCACCTCGCCTCACCTGCACCTCATCCATGGATGGATTCTGCGTATACTTGATTTTGGGATGGCGTTCGGATGATACCCAAATGGAATTGCTTTCTCTTGTATATCATTGCGCTATTCACGACTTGATAGAAACATCACAATACAAGAACAGATCATGGCTCATTACGGAGGAACAGTGGACACGCCAAAAGACATCCACTCTTATTTGGCCCAAGGGGCTCTCGTTGCCCCCGGCATTGAACCGCCGGCGGGAGCTTGGCCTCCTGTCTGCGAGCTGGCCCAAGGAGCCCGCGTCGGAGCCATCGGGCCCGGTGGAAGCCTCGAAGTGTCCGGGAGTGTCGACAGAGGTC
Organism: Aspergillus egyptiacus; assembly: GCA_025688805.1. Taxonomy (NCBI): domain Eukaryota; kingdom Fungi; phylum Ascomycota; class Eurotiomycetes; order Eurotiales; family Aspergillaceae; genus Aspergillus; species Aspergillus egyptiacus. The sequence continues at coordinate 74,548 of MU628421.1, forward strand.
CTCTGGGGTTTGATGGAGCTCCGGCGCTTGCCCATGGGGCTCTGGTACCCTGTCCCGGAGGTGCCGCTGACGGGGTAGGTTCATCCATTCTGCGCGTCGTAGCTGTTGTGTGTGCAGTTGCAACGGGAACGACAGCGTTGGGGTCCCGCTCCCAGCTGAATAGTGAGCCGAAGGGAAAGTGTTGTACTACGGGGAATTTGGAGAGGACCTCTGCGTTGTACATCTTGATCATTCCCTGCATCTTGTCAGAAATTACTCAGGTATAAGAGAACAGCTTGCTTAAGGTATAGTACCTTGTTGATTTTGCCCCATCCAGCCTGGATGCCGGAAATATCATAAAGCATAGGACTGTGCTCCCAGAATGGACCCCTCTTGACGTCGTAGATGAAACCAATCGCCGAGAAGTACAGATTTTCTCTCCGTTCTCTCTCTACCACATTCGCCTTGGTCACTCCGCCTGGTGCTGGCGCATCAGGGTATGAGCCTTCTTCCGGAACGGGGTCTGATTCTGATATGGCGGGCGACAGTTGTGCAGAGCCAAAAATGTAGGGAATGAATGAGTGGTCATCCAGACCCCAGACACCATGAGAACCAGCGGGTTCTAGAGTATATCGTTTGATGATCGTGCGAACTAGCTCAAGGTATCTGTAGAGATTTTTTTCCCTCCTTGTTAGTGTCTTAAAGTCGCCAAAGCAATAAGAAACAACGGTACCCACGGTTGTATCACACCCAACACTATCGCCCTCTCTTCTACTCCCGGACTGTTCTCAGGAAACCCATGGAGCTTCCAAATCCCCGCAAGAAAGGCCAGGAAGCTCAGCTCATGCCCTGTTCCATAGTCAAGCCTCTGAGGACTCCCCCAACTACCCAAGAAGTATGCCATCAGCTCTACCTCCGCCGTCGGCCCACCATCAGTAGATGGCGTCTGGAGAAGTTCCGCCGACAGACACTCCTCCAAAAGACTGGTAGCCCGGCTCTCCACTATCTCGTACCATTTGCGAAAGCTGACATTCCCGAACCTCCGTGGCCCAGTGTCAGGGGGCGCTTCATCGAGGATGGCTTCAAGCTTCGATAGCAATAGTTGTACCTGGCGCACGGGAGCAGAGTATTCGACGGCCTCGCAGTTCAATGGCCATGTTTGGACTCGTCCGTCGGGATATTTTGTGGGAAACAATGACCGGTTAAGCTGTAAAAGAAAAGTCATAATGTCGACGTAAGCCCTGGATGATAGAAATTCGTTCACATCTTGGGCTTCGTTAATCCGTTTGCTGGGGCGGATGAAATTGTGCCCCGCGGAGGTGTCGAGCTTGGGCAGGATACGGACTCGCGAGGTATCCATGGAGCAGCAGTCGGACACGGATGACGCGTAAGAATCAATTGTAACTCAGAAGCAAAAAGTACGCAGGAAGATCATCAGGATCGGAGAGTTTTGTGGAGAGGTGCCTGTCTAAAGGACGGCCCGGAGAGCTTGGAGAGGAGCTATCTCTGGGCCGAGTTCATGACGCCATTCCCGTAGGTAGCGGCGTTTACCTCCACTACGGTACCTACTCAGTAGGCCGCCTCGAATCACAACCACAGCAACGCGGCTACCTACTAGTACTAGTAGGGAGTAACGATGAATCACGGTATACGGATGGATTTCAACGATCAATGATACCGCATGAGCCCCATGTGCTAACTACGCCGTCGAGCCCGTTGTTCTACCCATCCTTCTGCCAAAAATGAACCCGACGCGTCCCCAGAGATCGCGCAAGCGGCGCACGACAGACGACAAAACCTTGGAACTTCTCAACAGCTTTCTGAATAAGAAGGTCAAAACTACGGAGAATCTTCAAACACAGAGTGCAGGCCCCGTGAGTCGAGTGCGAAATCGCCCTCGAGCTCCACGAAGGGACATCTTCGACATCCCAGTTTCCCCCGAGCGCCCACGAAGGCAGATTACCAGGTCATCACCAGTACCGCCCGCTCAACCCCTCACCCCGCGACGGTCTACGCGTCTACAACCTCAGCCTCGTATTCAATATAGTCCAGCTCCAGGCCCGCATGAGGCAGAATTCGCCGACATCGAGTATCGTGACAATGTGGAGGAAGGAGATTCGTGGCACCCGTCTGACGGCGCAGGTGATGACGAGTCTTCCAGTAAAAGCGGCCAATCCAATAATGCAGGAAAAGACGACGATGAGCTGATCGACGTCGAACTCTTCTCGGACGATGCCGCTGGTCGTCATTCTCCATCGCCTTCGGCGCAAATGAACCAAGATCTCCAGCTGTTCAGCCAGCTTGAGTCGATTCGCAGGGATGCGGATAGCCCGAAGCGGGTGAAAGAAGTTAAAACCGGCGCCGAGAGAACTGCTCGAAGTACCATAAAAGTCCAGACATCCAGCCCGGCTGCCGCCGTCCCAGCGCCACCCCCTTCTGTTGTCATAGACAATAGTCCTAGTAGGATCCCCGAGACTCCCCTCCGAAGAAGGCAAGCACTACTGCGCCGAACGCCGCACGCACCTGTTGAAGATTCTGATGGAGACGTGGAAATGGGCGGAGACGAGCGAATGGAGGAAGATGATCACGACGCAGAAGATTCGGCTGAAGTAGGTGCTGGCGATGATACAAGTTCACTATATGAGAATACCGCAGTGTCGTCCTCGTCCGAAAGCTCTAGTCTGTTTGTACAGCAGGAATCGCGGCCGCCACAGACAAGAAGCCGCCGGTCAGAAAGTTCTAGCCTGTTTGTACGGCAGGAATCGCGGCCGCCACGGACAAGAAATCGCCGGCAGTCGGGAAAAGGCGATGTATTACGTTCTGGCAATTCTGCGTCTGTGCACAATGCAAGCCAGACTCCCGCGTCTCCAGAATTGCCAGCGCCTCAGGGTGATTTGTATTCCGCCTCCCCAGTTGGTCCATCGGCACAATCCGTCAACCATTCAAATCCCCGATTGGGCAATCCGGGCTCAACGGGCAAGGCCAGCCGTGCTCCTGTGTCTCCAACGTTAACAAAGCATCAGAATGGTCGCAGATATCCCTCCTCCCAAGGGGGACGATCCTCTTCTCATTCAATCCATGAACCAAGTGATTCTTCGCCACAGCCCACACGGTCAAGGAAACGCCGACAGTTAGAAGACAGCCATTTTCTACAGTCTCGTAATCCAGTTCCTGCGCAAAAGGAAAGCCGTGCTCCTGTGCATTCGCCCGAACCTCAGACAAGTTTCAGAATTTCCTCTTCGCCAGCTGGTCCGTCGGGACAACCTCTTGAGCAGCCGAGCTCGCGACCAACCAATCCTTCAACAGGTGACGGCACAGAGCATCCAGAACCGAGGCAGGTTCGAGCAAATCGAACACCCAGGCGCACGTCGGGTCGCCCTGTCCGCAACCCTAGCCAAGTACGACCAGAGCCGAAAACCTATTACCCTCGGTGCAAACAGGCTATGAAATACGGACGACAGCAGGAGAACTGGCAGATATTGATGGAAGAGGCGCGTGAGATGAAGGCAGAAGAGACTCGTCCTACTGTACACGAGGATCTAAGAGATATCCTAGATTTGGTGTCGCACTTACAACAGTGGTTTATTATTATAACTCGGCGTTCGGGCGTTTCCCGAAAAATGTTATCCAATGATGTGCGGAGTTATCATCGATCGCTGGACAGTGTCCTGCGCGAGGGGGACAGGATTTTGGACGACGTATACTACGGGAGCGTTGACCGGCGGGAACCTCGCCAAACGCAAGCCCGCAGAATATTCCGGCGCTTTGAATCATCCGTGATCCCAGCTATAATAGAGCTGATCTTTGTCCTTTTCGACGCGTATTATACGAATCCTGACAGCTGCCCGGAGGCATACGATTTCCAACACAAGGCTCTGACCGTACTCCTAAGCATCTGCTCCCGGATGAGGAGCCTAGTGAAAGAAAAATATGTGAAGTGCAGCACGCACAGCACTTACTTGATACGGCCTTTGGAAAAACTTATAGAGGCATCTTCTTCCGGCGCTCTACGGGAGCCTGAGTCTGAGTTATCCGACCAAGATACTGAGGCGGCCGATATGAGCGAGGAAGACGAGGACCGTCCCCGCTGGTCGACTCAGCGACCGTGGACGGATGAAGAGGGCTTGGCTCTTCTCGATGGATTACAGCGGCATCAAGGTACATTCTCGTCCTGCTCTCGATCCTTGACTTGAAACTAATCGTTCTCTAGGCCAAGACAGGTACATTTTAATCTTAAGAGATTTTGGCGATACGCTTGGAGGGCGCACGCTACGAGAACTAAGGGAGAAAGCTCTAGAGGTGTATCACAAAGGGCTTCCAAACATCCAAGATGAGCTGGAGACGCGGGAAGGGAGGAATGAATACCGCTGGTTGCTGAGTATAGGGGAATAAAGCGGCATGGATCCTGGTGATCTACGGTTGAGTCGCCTTGTATCGGCTGTACTTGCATTTATGGTATGAACCTCAGTGTGTTAAGTATTAGAGAATATATACCCCAGTTTTGCGCTCAGATCTGCACTGTATATCTGAACGAGCTCTTATGAAGTCTGTGTGTGAATGTTTCTATTTTCGTTGCTCCCGTCGATGGTAACCTTGGTAGTGTCCACGGTATAGAGGCGAACCATGGGTCCCAATGTTTGGAACCACACAACCCTCACCGCGAGTCCTGTTTGTTTCCCCTGACGCGTGCTTCATCCATCCCTGTAATATCCGTCCGAGGTTTATTATTATTGTTGTTTACTACTGCTACTGGGTACTTATGCTGTCTTCCTCTCTTCGTAAGTTCTCCTCAAACTCGGACTCGGGACTCACGTAGAGGTCATTACCCAAACAGGACTAGTGGACAGGTGACCTCGGACTCCGCCTGTTGCTTCCTTCCCCTCCTTTTGTCTTTTGGTAAGTTCAGTTGTTCCTGCTGTTGCCCATGATTTCCTGCCCCAGGTCCGCCCATCTTCTACCTCTACTACTACTACCTAATCTGTTTTCTTCTTCTTCCTACATAATTTACTAATAAATTACCTTCGACTATTGCCTCTTGCCTCGTTTCATCTCATCTGTTTGTCTATTTGTTCCGTACAGTTTTTAAGTACGTACGTTGTTGGCCTCTCAGTGCTTGTTTAGTCTCCGCCCCCAGGCCAACTCATCACGTCTTCCACGATCCAACCACTAACATCTCGCCTTTCGTCCCGCGCAGTAAGGTAGCCTCCTCCAAGGTCTGACCCAGCGGCCTGACTGAGTCTCTCGGGTTGCAATTGGACATCCGCAACGTGGTACGGGTGAGTTGTCAATTGAATTCCACTTTCCCCTGCAGTCGCATTTGGTCCAGAACCAGAAGAGTCGCGCTGCCGCCTCTGCTCAGGCCTTGGTGCGGCAGCGCTCTCCTTATGTTTGGACATGATATAATGCTCCTACATGAAGACTGTTTTCTCGATGTCCAAACAGTTCATAGCTCCTACACATTCCGCACGAGATGCCAGCTTTGAGGCGGTGTGCCTCGTGCTCCTATTTTTGCTTTTTCGGAACTAACACGGATTTCTCTGAAGTTTCAAGAGTTCAAAAACTACCTTATTATACCCGTCTTTCTTAATACTACAGTCTCTCGTCGCAACCGCCTGTCCTGCCCACGATGTCTTCCACAGAGGATCCCATTCCCTCCGTTCCCCCAGCCGAGGCGAATACCGAGGAGATCGCCCCCTCTACCCCGGTGGAATCAAGTGCCGTCTCTGGTAGCGAAAAGGAGTCGCTTAGCAGCCCAGATGCTGCTAAAGATAAGGAGAATGTGAGATCGTCTCCGGAGAAAAAGGTCACCGCCTCCAGCACCTCGGCGACGAAGCGTCCTGTGACTGGGACTGCTGCCGCGAAGCGACCTAGTTCAATGTCGGGTACCAAGACCACTACCTCCACCACTCGCACCTCGGCCTCGAACGGTAGCACGTTGAGCAAGCCCCCTACGCGGCCGTCTACTACGAGCACTGTCCGCAAGCCGCTGGGCACCTCTGCAGCCTCCACCCACCGTTCACGGCCGTCGGTCAGTTCTGCCGACGAGAAGTCGCGCTCTGTTGCCAGTTCTGGAGACGAGAAGCGGGGACTTTCCGGGTCAGCTAAGCGGATGTCTCTTGTCGGCAGCACCGCAAGCAGCAGGGCGCCTACCAAGTCGTCCACCTCTACTTTGGATCGGAGATCCAGTATTGCATCCACGACCTCATCGCGCACCTCCACACTCGCATCCGCGAGGCCGACTTCCAAACCGGCAACCACAACCGCAAGCACCAGGCCTAGCACGTCTGCAACGACTACCCGGGCCACCGTCAGGCCAACCACAACCGCAACGAAGCGGTTGAGTACCGCCCCGAAAAGCTCCGAGGAAGACGCAGCGAAACTGCAATCCTTACAGAGCAAGCTCACGGAAAGCGAGGAAACGGTGGCGAGTCTCAAGGCGGAACTGGAAGCCGTGAATGAGAAATTGGCTCAGGCGCCTCAGACGGAAGGAACCCCGGCCGACCAGGAGGATGCTACAAAGGCTCTTCAGGCACAGCATGCTGCTGAGATTTCGCAGATGGTGGCTAGTCACGAGGAGCAGCTGCAGTCATTGCGCGCTCAGCTAGAGGAAGCGGAAGCGAAAAGAAAAGAGATTGAGGAGAAATCTGTGAAAGACCTGGAGGATGCATCCCAGTCTGCGACATCTCAAGGCGACGAGAAGCTATCTGCAGCTCTTGAGGAATTGAAGCAATCCCACCAGACTCAACTAGAGTCTCTTGAGCAGGAACTTTCCGAACAGAAGGCTGCAGCTGCCGGATATGCGGAGCAAATTGAGGCTCTCAAGGTCGAGTTGCTTGCAAAGACGGATGGCTTAGAAGCCGCTACCAAGGGATTCGAAGAAGAGAAGGCATCTGCCCTGGAGGGTCTGCGTCAGGAGTTACAGGCTGAAATCGAGGCCGTCAAACAGTCCAAAGACGAGGCAATCCGCGCTGCCGAGGATACTACAAAGCAGTCCGTTACAGCGTTGGAGGAGAAGATCTCGACCCTCGAAACTAAGCTCACAGCGGCCGAATCCGCCACGACCCAGGGCGAGGAGACCGTCGCTCATCTCGCCGAGAAAGAGAAGGAGGTCACTGAGCTCAAGAAGGCTGTGGAGGCCACTCAAGCCGAGCTTCAAAATGCTCGGGAAAGTGCGGCCAAGGAACTTGACGAAAAACTGAAAGAGCTGGAGACAGGACATGAAGATGCAATTGCTAAACTGAAGGCACAGCACGACGAGGCTCTGACATCCGCTGCTAATTCCCATGCAGACGAGATTGCAGCCGCAAAGGCAGCTGTCGAATCTGCTAGCGCCAGTTATTCTCAGCAGCTTGAAGAGCTCCAGGCCTCCCTCGACAAGGCTAAGGAGGATGCTGTCGCCGAGTTGAAGGCGGCTCACCAGGGGGAGCTGCAAGCTTTACAGCAGAGGCTTGAAGAGGCTGAGGAGTCTCTCCAAAAGACCCAACAGGCCTTGGAAGAGGGCGCCAATGCCGCCCAGACCCATGCTATTCAAGAAATTGAATCCCTCAAGGAGAAGGTCAGCGTATTGGAGTCGCAACTCTCCACAGGCCAAGATGAGATCAGGGCTCTTCAGTCTGAGATTCACGCCAAGCAAGAGCAGGCCGAGAGTTTGCAACAAAATCTTGTTACGTTTGAGACCAAGTTGAAGGCCAAGGACGCCGAGAAGCAAGGCGAGCTGCAGATTGCCGAGGAAAGGGCAGCTGCCGCGGAACAAGCCTTGGCGGAGCAAGCGCAGAAGGCAGCTGCTGTGTCTGAAGAGCACGCGACGGCCCTTGAGGCATTGAAGGCCGAACATGCTGCGGAGCTGGAGAAGGTAAAGGCCGAAACCTCCGGGTCGCACCAGCAAGCCCTCGAGGAACTCCAGACCAAGTACAATGACCTACTTTCAAAGACCAGCGACGAGGAGTCTTCCCATGCCGGCAAGATCGAAGGTCTCGAGACCGAGCTTAAGTCCACCATGGAGATGCTTGCTGCTCAGAGTGCCGCTCACGCAAAGGAGATTGCCGACTTGCAGCAGCAGCACGAGGATGTCAAAGCCAACCTGCGGGCAGAACTGGAAGCTTTGCAGTCCTCCAAGGCTGCTGAAGCGGATGCTGAACACAACAAGGCTATTGAGGAACTTCTCACGGTTCAGGAATCCAAGATTTCTAATCTTCGGGCTGATTTAGAGTCCTCCCACCAAGCCAAGCTGGATGAACTCCGGCAATCCCACGAGGCCGCGCTGGCTGAACTCACGGCCCAGCTTACTACAGCCCAGACCGCCGCCCAAGATAGCTCTGCGGTTGACAGCTTGAAGGCAACCATTGCAGAGCTAGAGGAGAAGCTGGTCGCTGCAGAACAGTCGGCCAACGAGTCACAGGCTCAGCACGCCTCCCAGCTGTCTCTTTTGGAAAAGGACAAGAATGAGTGGGAGCAGAAACACCAGGCTGTATGCGCTCGTCTAGGAGAACTAGAGAAACTGTTGGCCGCTTCCGAGGGCATCAAGTCAGAGCTGGAGAGCGCCTCGCAGCAGGTCTCAGCGACACAGGAAGAGCTGTCACAGCTCCAAGCCAAGCATGATACGATTGCGAAGGAACTCGAAGAGTCGAAATTGCATCGCGGTGCAATTGAAACGAAACTTCTGGAAGGAGAGAGGGAATTGAATGCTCAGATCGACAAGAACATGGCACTTCTAAACCAATTGGGCGAAATGGAATCGTCTACGTCGGAGAGCCGCAAGCGCGTTCGGATTCTTGAAGCCGAATTAGCGGCGCTCAAGGCCGAGAAGGATATGATTAAGGGGTCAGGTGTAGGGCTACAAGGCAGCCGATGGGCCACCGATGAAGCCGCCAGTGGAGAGGGCCAAAGCACTGTAGTGGAAGGTGAGAACGTTGGTTCATCGATCGAGGGAACGGTGGGACCTCCCGTCTATCCGTCGTTTCCCCTTCAGTTGCCGTACGGTTTGCTGATTCCCTACAGATGGCCAGCATTCAGGAACAGCTTAAACATATCCAGTCAACCAACGACGACTGGTATGAAGAACACCGACGGTGAGTGAATCGTCGCTTCTTGCTGGAAAAATCAGTGCTAATTCTGTAGACTCGTCGGTGAACTGACACAGCTGTCTCGGCGAGCGACACCCAATCCTCCCAGCGAGCCCTCTCCATCGCTGCTAGATCTGTCGAAAGACACTGCCGCGCAGTAAGAGTCCCACCCCCGCGAGGGACGTGGCGCGGTTCAGGCTCTGTCTTTTCTTTCCATTCTTTTCTTTGTATCTGCCTTATAGGATTAAGATGTATGTAATAAAGTGCTCAGGATACCCGATTGAAGTACGACCGCCGCCGTGACTGTTGCTATATGTGACCCGGTATCTGGGCAAATACGATTGATTATCAGAAGACACATGACCATTGTCGTCGCGTTGTGATACCGCCCCGGTATCTATATAGGACGGATGTTTAGGAGGGTGCTTTGGCGCGGCCCCACGGTAGCCATGGCACCCGAATCGCCAGACACCGCGTTAGTTTTCCTGTCTTTTTGTCTCTCTCCTCCCTTTCTCCCATGCACTGCTGTTGCATCTGCGCATACCGTTCCGGAGTAAGGATTCCGGGGGGCGGCGTCGGCGGTCTCGGTAACCCCCATGAGGCAGGATGATATCCGTGAGCCCCGATGGGAAGAAACCCTATCTCCTTCTCGGATGCCGAGCTCGGGTTCTCCCTTGGTGGTGGATACTCTTCGTAGAAGGACGATTGCGGAAGCCATGGGAGCGGAGTTGGATTGTGCGGTGATCGTGCGAATTCCGGGTTAGATCCGGACTCGGACTGCAAGTGGATTGGGCCAGCAGGTGCAGGTGGAGGCGAGGAGGTAAATGCGCGGCAGTAAGCGGCGTAGCTGTCCGAGAGGGGATCCTGTCTCTCTCTTTCTAGTCTTTCCAGTTCGCGATTGGATGGATGGTGATGGTTGGAGTGTTGGCTGTAGGTGTAGTCACTATAGCTTTGAACAGACGTCTGGCAGAGTTGCGTCGTCATCTCCGAGGAATATTCTGAGATTGTTGTCTCTGTGGGGTTAAGGGAGAGTTTATGAGCGTGAGCATCAGCATGAGCCTGAGAATCTGCAGTTGTGGCTGTATCCTCGTTGACATCTGCTTGGTTCTCTTGAATAGGACCAGGATATGGATGTGGCTGACGGGTGGTCAGATGTGAAGAGAGCCATCGTTTTAGTTTATGTGTAGAGGAAGTTCTCTGCAGGCGGCGGGTGTGTGCTGACGGAGCTCCAAATGACTCTCGGGCTCTGATTGAACCTGAGGTTGAGGTAGACGTTGAGAAGGAGGACGACGAGGCGAAGGAGTTGGATCTGGTTTTGCTTGCATATGGATGTAATAGAGGCATTTTCGATTTGTCTGGATCCCTACTCACCTCCTCCTAAAGGCCCCTAGATAGAAGAAAAAAGAAAGAAAGATATCTCGTGGAGAGTAAGGTATAACGAGAAGAACGAAATCAGGACCAGGGTTGTTAGGGGAAGGGGATGATGCATGGGTATGAAAGAAACAGAAACCTGTTTTAAAGCTAGGTCATTGTTCATTCATTTCACATGCGAGATGAGAGATGATGATGGCTGGCTGGGACATGACTATAGGGATTATAAAATAATATAAATAAGATGCGAAAGACAACGAATGACCAGCAGCGCCCCCCACCTCCCCCTCCTCCAAAAGACAACCGAAGAGCAGCATTACACTTATTCAAAGTTGGGAGAGGATATCACTTTGTCCCAGTGGTAGATAGAGAACAAAGTTAAGGTAACCTCACCCGGCCGTTATGTACGTTTTCAGTTCAGGGTAGTCAACCACCCCCCAACAAAAATAATGGATATTTTCCATTTTTTTCCCCATCTACGCCGTAAAGAGGCATAGTATTGAAGAGCCGGTCTTGTCGTTAACGAGTAGATACGTTGGATGGATCATGGTGGGGATGCCCGTGGGAGGAGTGAGTGAGCTCAGCTCGGCGATTTAAACTCCCACCGGACGTGCATTACCTACGGTAGTACCTACTAGAGACCTTGCAGCCGTTGGATGGATACCTCTAGGTAAGGCGGGAAATTCTACTACCTACCTACCTGCTTACTTTAAAGTGCTGTACGACGGCGACGGGATGGAAAATGACAACCGGACTTGGGGGAGTGATATTTAATCCTACGTATTGTGGATATCGTAATTTGTGCGCTTTCTGACTGACAGGGGCGAAATGGAAAGGGGCTTGAGCCTTGGAGTAGTCTCAAGACTAAGTTCACTAAATAAGTAGCTAAGTATTTAGATCAAACGAGGTGGGATTAGATAGTGAGTAGCTGGGCTTGGGCTACGTTGTACCTACTAAGGTAGTGTACACGGCCCGCTATAATAATGCATGCAGCTAGGTACCTTAGTGGATGTTAATAGTAATTGCCGGACTTGCTCAGGCGCTTTCAGTCTTTTGCAAGGCTGCCTACGTTGATAGCTTGAGATGAAGCGGCAGTCTAGTAATATCGGATCTCATGATCCAGGATCGGGATTATAAAAATAAATACCGTCCTAGCGCCAACTTTGACGCCGAGAGAAAAGCCAGACAGACAGATACTCTCTGAGGGCTGATTGGGTACGGCGACCGGGAATAATCATCATCCAAGCTGGATTAACTAACCAATTAACTACTTCCGTACCCTGGTTGTGGTTGACGAGTTTTGCAGCTGCGCTACTGCGGTATCCCTGTTGGTGATCCAGGTTTGTTACTTGCAGCTCTATAGCAGAGAACCGGGGGTGCTGGGTGTGGGCGTGGACGTGGACGTGGACGTAGGCATTGACGGGTGGGTGTATCTTGTTTTGCTCATGTAGATAAATGGTCGGGGCCTGAGATGTAGGTAGACATTGGTACTATGTTCATATAGGTATGTATTCTAGAGTGTCCGTATGTACCTATATGGATTTGATTTTTCTCAGGCAAACCCTGGAGGACAACCAACAAGAATCTTTCCTGTGAGACTGTAGGATCTTGTAAACCAACTCCAATAAAAATAATATTTGCAAAGACCAACAGGAAAGATCAGGACATGTCACATGACATGGTATATAGGAAGGATGTATACTCTGTATATAAGAAGTCTATGCCAAGCACGATTGATTAGTATATGAATGTCTACCAATACAGTAAAACCCGGCTATAATAAACCTGGGTATAATAAAATTCCAGCTATAGCGAAACAGCCAGCTGGTCAGAATTAAAAATCCATATAATTCTGTTAAAATCCACAAATTTCATATAATTCTTCTAAACTGCTATATAATTTTTGTTATAGCCAGATCTACTCCTATTATTTTTCAAGCTATTCAGAGTGTTTTTCATGGCTAATTCAGACCTAAAATGCCTAAACCTAACATGTGCCTCCCCTCTATTCAGTGCTTGCCTGTTGATTATGTTATGCATATCCTTGCCCTCTCGAGGGGTCAACTTTTACCGATTGGGCAATCGCGGGTAAGCACCTCAATACGAGATGAAGGTGGCTGTGACAGCCACCGCTATTTAAACCTCCCAACACCTATATTCCAGCCTCTCACCCTCTACTCACCATCGAAATCTTAACCCCCAGTATGGCCGACATCTGCACATCTGAGATCGCCGTTAGCGCTCTCCCCACTAAGTCAGTCACTTTGACGCCGTATAGAGCGACCGTCGTGCGCGAGGTCCGCACAACCATTCAGGTAACGAGCTGCTATCGCTGAACGCAAAAAGAGAGAAAAAGCAAGGAGACAACTAATCAAGCTAGACGGGTCCCAACGAGATCACCATCCTGGGCCTGGATCCGAACATCATCCCGGACTCCATTCGCGTGGAAGGCACAGGGTCGGCGACTATTACTGACATCCAGACGGCAGTCGTCCCACGCGGGGAGCAGTTTGACGATGTGTATCCGCCCGAGGATGAGGCGGTGAGCAGTGATGATGATGATGATGACGACGAGGAGAGCGAGGGCGCAGACACCGACAGCACCTATGCAGACGACGCCGAACTGGGCCGTCTCCGAGAGGAGATCGCGCGGGCAGAAGCGCGGCTAGCCAACGCCCGCAATGAAAAGGTCATGACGCAGACCATGCTTGAGTTCCTGGACACTTACGGCCGCAAGATGGAGCCCGAGCACACCGATGCTGCTCAAGTCGGCGAGTTCTTGGCGCTGTATGCCCGCCAGCGCTCCGCCGATGCAACAGTGCACCATGATGCCATCGCCGCGGAGGGCAAGGTCGAGCGAGAGCTGGGCCGGCTGTACGCGAGACGTCTCCGGCTGGAGGAGAAGCATCGAAAGATGCGCAAAGCAGCGCTGAAGGCTCAGCGGCGACGGAAGCAGCTCGCGCTGCGGAAGAGGACGCAGCTGCGTGAGCAGACCGAGCGGCGCAGGCTCGAGCGGAAGAAGTTCTGGACGGTGGATATGGGACAAGTCGTTGTTCACCTAGATGGCCAGCTGTGCGTTGGTACCCCGGTATCCAGCAGTGACGCCGTGAGCAACGGCGATGGGTTGCCTGTGGTGTTGGTGCTGAGCTATGTGCTGCCGCGGGCCATGTGGGCGTCGCGATATGACCTCAGCATCAGCACGCCGTCGGCTTCGGCACATATGGTCTATCGCGCAGAGTTCTTTAATCTCAGCGCTGAGACGTGGCAGGATACGCGTGTTACGCTGTCTACGTCCGAGGCGTCGTGGTCGAGGCTCGACGAGGTGGTTCCGTCGTTGACGCCGTGGCATATTCGCTTGGAACCCTTGCAGAAAGATGTAAATGACCAGTCATCGTGGAACCGCATCTTGGAGGATAAGGGGAAGTTCAATTCAGGCATCACCACTGCGCCGATCCAGTCGATGGCGACCAAGCCTCTCTTTGGTGGAAGCTCGCAACAGCAAGCTCAAACAGGACCCTTTACAAAACCCGCTCAGCCGAGTCCCTTTTCGAATCTTTTCGGCAATGCACAGACACAGAAATATTCAAGCTCACAGGGAGGATCCTTGTTTGGAGCAGGGCAGAACCAAGCCCCTCCTCCGGCTAGTGCTGGGCTATTCGGGGCCGCACCTTCGCAGCCCGCAGGGGGGTTTGGAGCCGGACCCGCCCAGGGACAAGCTCAACAGCCTGTTGCATTCGGACAGGGAGCGCCTCAGCCGTCCCCGGCTACAGTGGAGCAAGTCGCGCAACCCAAACCTAACCTGCCACCAGATACGCAGGATCACGAGGACGACGACCAGACCATCTACAGCCAGTCTCTTGAGCACCGCGATTCCATCAAGCAAGACTACGGTATGACGACGACGTACGAGCTGCCGGGGTCCCGCACGATTGTGCCTTCCAATACTGGCCGGCGGCATGTTCTAGCCGAGTTGGATCTGAAGGAGGTGACGTTGTCGCACATCATTGTGCCCAAGAGGCGCCCAGCAGCGTTTTTGCGCGCTCGCATCAAAAACACGTCCTCGACCAAGCTCCTGCGCGGCCGACTTGGCCTGACAGTTGACGGTATCTTCATAGGCACCTACATGTTAGATAACTGTCCCCCCGACGATGACTTCCAGGTTTCTCTCGGCATTGATCCGTCGATCCTGGTGACTTATGCTAAGCCGATGGTCCGACGGGTGACGGGGGGCTTCTTTGCTAAGGAAGATGCAGCGGTCTTCCGGCGCTCATGCTGGGTCAAGAACACCAAGTCAATTCCTGTGGATATTATCGTGTCCGACCAGGTGCCTGTCAGTCAGGATGAGAAACTGCAAGTGAATATCGTGGAACCAAAGGGCCTAGAGAACAAGGATGGGGCTCAGGCAACGATGGAGATGACGGAGGAGACCGGACATGGTACGGCAACCATGGTGAAGGACGGGGAAATCAAATGGACGATTCGCTTGGAGCCAGGGAAGGACTTCCGGGTCGTTCTGGAATATGAGACGAGAGCGCCGTTGGGAAGTGAAGTAGTCTGAACAGGGGGACATTCCTACGAAACGAGAGGATGCATTGAGCTTGGTCCATAGAAACCGGCAATAATCAAGTAGCCCTTGGATCCAAATCAATAGCAGACAACTGGTTAGCCCCATGTTCTATACTTGATGCTTAATGAGGATCTGACAAGATGACATAGCTCAAAACCCGTCCTCCATGCAAATAATCCTGCGAACCCAACGCCGCGATGCACCTAGATCTTCTTCTAAACTTGCCAGATCACCAGTTACCAGTCAAAGCTTCCCGGCATGCTTTCCTCCCCCTTCTGCTGCTGCGTCTCTTCCTTTTTGCTTCCGTCAACCGCGGCCTCCCCCTCCCGCCAGCACGCCAATTCCTCTCTTCATAGATCGTTCACGCACGAGTCACAGGAGCTCCCACCGCACTCGCCCAAGCCCGGGCGGCGGCGGTAGATCAATCGTGTGCCCGCTTCACAGCGTGCAGGAGCTGCTTCAGCCGGGTTCCGCAGAGCCGCTTGGCTTTCTTGATGCTGGGGACTCCGGCCGGGGGCGTACAGCGTAGTTGGAGGCGGGCGAGTCGACGGGAGAAAAGATATCGGAGCTGTTAGTGAGGACGGGAGATGTGAGGCGAAGCTGTGTTGTTTTGGTGTGGTGGGGGGGTCTTCTTCCGCTGTGATCTCGATGTTGGGATTCAGAGGAAGATTGATTGTTATTATTCATTCACATCTGAAAAACCTGAGAATTTTATAGACAAGATGAATATCAGATTCATTCATTTTCCAATCAATATGATTGTATCCGGAATGAAATTCCCTCTACGGGTACGAAGCTCTATTGTCTACTTGGTCGAGCCTCGATGTACAACACGATTACCATCAATATCATTCCTCCGAGCCTATCGAGTTACAATGTAAAACCCCGATACGATACCTTTCTTCGGGATGAAATCATCCAGAGTCGGGTCTGGGATCTACCTGCCTGATTTATCTAACAGGTTATCTCATGCAGACTTTATATTAAAATACTCCAGTTTTTATAATAAACTATGGCAAGCTGACACTACTTTGGTAGATAAGTCCTAGCTCTTATTAACAGTACTATTGGATCACCTGTTATATTACTAGTTCTAACTCTAGGAAGCTTCTCTATTGGACCTAAAACCAACAAAAGCAGTGCTTAGTGATTGATTCCATGCCTTACGCTGCTCAGAACATGCTCAGGGCATGCTGAGATCTACTCAGTCGGCAAAAAAGTGTGGTGATGGGTGAGCACTAAAACAGAAAGAGTAGGCCACTGCCTGACTGTCCTAGAAAATCAAGTATGTATATTTGTAGTGTAATAATAATACATGGGAGCGGTCAACCCGAGATGCCATCACGGCCGAGTCCCCATCTCCCAACTTCACGCATCGCTTCGTCTCCACCCTCCACAAGTCGACCGTTCGCGTTGGACGCGTTATGCGGCCCGAGGACCCCAGCAACACATTCCCATCCGTTACGTCCGCCGCCCCAGCGGAGGACCTCGTTCTTGTACCGCTCGCCGGCAGAGCGGTCGACGGCAGCGGCACCGCCTTCGAATACGTCTTCCCAGAGCTTGTTGGCAATCGCCCGGTCGAAGATGTAGCTGTAGTACGTGGCTCCGTAGCCGTACAGGTGGCCGAAGAACCCCTGCCATGATGTGGAAGGGCGGCCGTGCTTGTCCAGGGGATCGGGGAGGCTAGCGTGCGTCGAATAGACCTGGTGGTAAACGTTCGTGGTGTCGACGAAGGAGTTTTGGGATGTGGTTGTGTGATACGCTTGGTCGACGAGCGCCATCAGGATTTGGGCCTCGTTTTCGACGGCACCGTAGATCGCACCGTGGGCGGCCCGGTCCTTGGCCATTCGCTGTACCATGTTCTCAGACAGCGGCTCATCCGTTTGCCAGTGTCGGGCGTAGAGGCCGAGCACGGACGGGTCGGTGGCAAACCGTTCCATGAGAACGGAGGGTAACTCGGCGAAGTCGGTCGCACAGCGCGTGCCGGATATCGACTGCAGTCGCGTTTGGCCGAGAATCGAGTGGAGAGCGTGACCCATCTCGTGGAAGAGGGTGCGGACGCTGTGCTCACTGAGCAGTGATGGTGTGTGAGACGACGGCTCGGGAAAGTCGCACACAAGTGCGATAGTGGGAAGTTGCCGCAGAGTCTGTGACTGTGAATCGACAGCAGTCGCCATCCCGTCATTAGGATGAGCCACCACCGCAGGATCGTCCATCGCTGCAGATTCAGACACCTCTTCCGGACTGATTTCTCGGGCACATCGTAGGGTGAAGTGAGCTGGGTTCGGATGCTTGTTGGGGCGGGAGAACAAATCACAATAAATGACAGCCAACGGGTGGTTCGTCTCATCCACAACATCCAAGCGACGGACATCCGATGTCCACGTCTCTCCAGGAGCAGTCTCTCGCGGAACCAGACGGACACCGTATAGGCGATCGAACAGGCGCGAAAGCCCCTGCATCACCGTCCCCAAAGAGAAGAATTCCGGTATGGCTTGCAGCTCGCGCGACTTGCGCGCGCTTTGAGACGTTTCATATTGCCGCACTCGTTGGTGGACATAGTATGCGTGGTCCCAGGGCTGTAGCGGGCTGCCCTTCTGAGCCTCGAGCTGGGCCAACTCCTCCTGCACATCCGGACGGTTGCTTGAGACGAGCGCAGTCAAAAACTCGGAGACTGCCTCCGGGCTTCCGGCCATCTTGTCCTTGAGGGTCATATGCGCGAAGCTGGTGAAGCCCGCGAGCTGAGCCAGTTCTGTGCGCTTGGCCAGCAATTGCTCCAGACGCTGGATCTGCCGTGGGTTGGCAGAGCGAGTAGCCTGATAGATCTCCCTACGGACATTCTCGTCGTGAGCGGAGCGTAGGGCTAGGCGCGGAATCAAGCCGACAGTAGGTACGGCGGCAGACCGGGGGTTCCAGCGCTTAATCCGCTGAATCAAGATCGGATCCAACCCACGTAGATCATTTGTAGGCACGACAACATGCGATCGCGCGGGCTCTGCACCATGGGCGAAAGCCGAACCAAGTTGACTGATCTCATTGGAGAGTGTCACGAAGCGCTGCCGTTCCGCCGGCGGCATATGGATGGCGGAATTGGCAAAGTCCTGCAGCAGGATCCGCGCGACAATGGTCTCCTCCGAGGACCAATGGCTGGTGACGGCCGGGTTATCCAGAGCAGTTCGCAGTTGGTCATGAAGGCCCGTTGTTGTGTTGAGAACGTTCATGTACTCGAACATTAGAGCATATGCCTGGCCCGCAGCCTCTTGCACGGGCGGATCCGGGTGAGAGGCCCGGATGAAGTCGGACAGATCAATGACGCGACACAGCAAGTCGCTCAGTCGGTCCAACTGGCGCACCAATCCCCGGTATTCATCAAGCGTTGATGCAGCCAGCACTCGAGCCACAATTGCCTGGCATTTCTGCAGCGATACCTGGGCAAATGTGCGGAATCCTTCGGGGCTGGTCAGGTACTGATTCTGAACGAGGCCGGTCGCTTTCCGACCGCGGGCAAAGAAGGAGGACTGTGAGAATTCGCGCCAGAAGGGCTGGGAATCGAAGATTCGACGAAGAGTGTCATCATCGGAGGATTTAGCGGGGGAGGAGTGAACCGGGGAGACGGAGGCAGAGGCTTGACGGACGGAGGACCTGGTGACGGAGCGACGGTGCAGGCGCTGTTGTAGTCGACAAGTGCGACAGGTCCACTGTCGCAGCATATTAGAATCTGTAGAGTAGATTACATGAGAAAAATGAAAAGGAGCAAGAGAATCTTAAAGCGACGACAGCGTTAGAATAACGAAGTATGAAGAATGAACGAAACAGCTGAACCGACTGCGGCCGAGAAAAACTTGGCAGTTTTCTTCGGACTTCATTTCATAACCTCAATCTTCTCTCCATACTAAACCCACCATTCAATTCCCCGCATCATGGCCATGTATCAGGTATAATCTTATTCTCCAGCCTGACGATTGCTTTACTAACCAATTGCCATTTTAGCGACTCACTGTGCCTCTGCTGGCCGGAGCTGTGGCCTTCTATCCCCGGGAAGCTCTGGCCGAGGAACCTGTACGTCCCTTGTTCAGCATCCATCGAAGTGCCCTAGCCCTACCACTTCTCAGATTAAATGTCTGACAGCAGCAGAGAAAACCCATCTACGATGACTTCCGCTCTAAATCCTCCACTACCCTCGTCCCCGTCGCTCCCACTACTCCCGCACCCGAGCCCGAAGCCGCACCCAAAGCCATAACCACAGCTCCCACGACAGCCACCTCCGACGCCCCGACGGCCCCTACGCCAACGGACCTCTTAACCACCCAAATCCGTCAAGCCCGTCTCTTCCTCTACGAGCAGTCTCGTGCTGCCGAAGTCGGCTTCAACAACGTCCTCTCCCGCGCTCTTCACATTGAAAATGCTTTCACCAACACCGTCGCCTCGCTGGCCCCTTCCCCGGAATCCGGTGAGAAGCTGCTCCCCAGTGGCGTTTACGTCGTCGTCGCCGCCATGGCCGGATCCATCGTCGCTCGTAACCGCGGTCGATTCCTGCGCGGGACCACCCCGTTGGCCTTCGGTGCCATTGCGGCCTGGTCTCTCCTCCCTGTGACTATGCGGAACGTCTCCGATCTGGTCTGGGAGTATGAGAAGCGGGTTCCTGCTGTGGCAGACCAGCATCTGCGTCTCAGAAACCAGGCGGAGCACATCTGGGCTACCGGTATGGCTCACAGTTCTATGGCACGTGCCATGATGGAGGAGAAGATCGGAGATGCCAGGAAGAAGCTCGAGGAGGTTGTGAGAAAGGGACACTAAATGAATAGATTGTCCCTGTGTTTGTTTGTTCGCTTATCTACATCCTGATAGCGGTTGGGCCGTGTCCTGTAGCGCATGTATAAGAAGTCTCCGATGAACAGGTTCTAGACAGTTCATTCTCGTTTGTACTATCGAATTCAATCAACAACGCCGAAACACCTTCAAGACGTCGTATTACTGGCCCTCTATTCTGATCCCTTCTGCTCTTCACGCGGCCCGGCTTTGGGCGGTGGTGGAAGCGGTGTTCCCCGGCGTGACGGTACATGATCTTCTTCTTTGCTCTTCTGCTCGCCTTCCGCAAAATAGTCATCAAACACTTTGGGTGATGCCCGAGCGCCGGCCCCACGCGCTTTTCTGCCGTGGTGCGATGCCTGTGGAGGGGGTGATGCAGCCGCCCATGGAGGAGGCGAGGTCATATTTGCAGGAACAATGAATTGCGGCGGTTGGCTGGGAGCTCCGGCCTCATAATTCGTAGATGTTGCAGCTGCCTCCGGAACAGGAGTTGATGTGCCATCCGCGCGCGTTTCAAAGACCACCTCTCCCGGCCCTTCGACCTCTTCGCCCAACCCAACTGGCAACCTGTGCAATGCTCCATAGCCCAATTCCGCGCCTAGCGCACCTTCACCACCCCAGCCTCGTGTTGGTACCAGGTCAACTGTCCGTACAACGTCGAATTCACTGTTGTAGACCCAGAGCACTAGTGTGCGATCCAGATGGTCCTCCACTAGTTCTCCCAGAGCGGACTCTCCTCGTAATGTTCCACTAGGTGTGCCGATAATGTAATCGGAGTGAGGGAGGAGTCCAGCCCTGTAGGCTGGACTTAGAGGGGATGGGATATTCAGGACGTGCCAGATGTGCTGCGTAGATGATAGCGGGGCTAGTTGGAGGGCGAGCCCTAGTGTTGGGTTGGATGGGGGCACGGGGATCGAGACTGTATGCGTTCGCTGGCCCTAAATGACACGCGATATCCGTCAACCATATGATGCCTTCGAGACCGGGAGAGGGGCTGTACCTTTGCGCTCCAAATTGTAAACGTGACCCGTGATCCGGCGCAATTGCGCACCTCGGCAGTGAAAAGGTTTGGATCGGGGTCATCCTGTAGTTTGTTAATCAGACCGGAACAGCGAACAGCTAAGGCGATGAGGAAGACGAACGATCAAACGGCCGTTAATACCGACTATGAAGTCAAACCATGGCTCAAGAGGCAACTCCGGGTCTTTATTGCGGAGGATTTGAAACCCAAACGCACTGTCTGCTCTCGATTGCTGGGGACTAGGTTCGGAGTCGAGGCGACCAATGAACCTATTAAGTGCTCCGAACATTATAAAGCTCGATCTAGAATAATCTCAGACTTGGGACGGCGATGAGAGTAGAGTGCAGATTGTCAAGATGCAGCTGTCCTCTATCGCGAGGTGCAAACAAAACAAACCCGCTTTTTATCAGTGTACCTAGGTTTCAATGCCAGGAGGGAAGCATCATCACGACAACCGAGACGGAAAGCTCAAAATTCTTTCCTTCTCGTCTCCATCCATGTCTTGACTACGACTGAGCCACCATGTCTGGTGATGAAGAACCTCCAGCAGAGGTCAATCATTATGAGCACCGCGGCCAAGTACCATGGGACATACAGAAGTAGGCTTCAGTTCCCTTATACTTGTGCCGCAGCGTGACATGTGGCTAACTTGTCTTGCAGTTACTGGTCTCAGCGCTACGACCTCTTCTCTAAATATGATGAAGGTATCTGGCTAACTGACGATGCTTGGTTCGGCGTTACCCCAGAACCCGTGGCTACGTATGTGAAGGCCCTGGAGTTTCGCTTTTCCCCATATACAGCATAAGGATAGTCTTTCTAATGGTCTGACTCGCTGCAGAAAAATTGCACACGATATCGCTCGTACTGCTCCTCCTGAACGAAAGGTCCTGGTAGACGCCTTTGCTGGGGCCGGAGGGAATACTATAGCCTTTGCCCTCTCTGGGCACTGGAAACGGGTCTATGCGATTGAGAAAGACCCCGCGGTTTTGAAGTGCGCGCAGCACAATGCGGAGGTCTACGGGGTTTCAGATAAGATCACCTGGTTTCTGGGCGACTGCTTCACCATCATCAAGTCACAGCTGAATGACCTGGCGCCGTATAGTGTGCTCTTTGCGAGTCCGCCTTGGGGAGGTATGTCTCACCTGCCCCAGATTTCTGCACGTTATATCTTTGAGTATCTGGCTCATTTTTTTTCGCGAATAGGGCCCGGGTATCGATCAGCCTCCGTATTTGACTTGAAGACAATGGAGCCCTACTCTTTGAGAACGCTCTATACCGAATTCTCGCTCTTTAGTCCCCACATTGTACTCTACCTGCCACGGACATCCGATCTCAATCAGCTAGCTCGATTTGTGAAGGATGATCACCCTGCTGCTGTGATGCACTATTGTATGAGAGGGGCCAGTAAAGCGCTGTGTATCTTTTATGGAGACTTTAAGTATTCATGAACAATAGATGCTCCTTAATTTCACTAGCTTATAGCGCTTGATTCCCATATAATATTTCAATTCGTCCGCCGTTTGATTCTGAAATCCTTCAGTAACACTACGTATATTGAGGACCGCCCGGCTATCAAGCTTTTTTCCTGATTTAGACTAGTGCCTGGTCTATCTTCACGTGTTCTGGGACGCTCATTTGATTCTCACTTGATCCCAGTTATAACTTTCGACGTTCAACACGCCTGTCTCTGGCTTTCCTGGCGTCCCTCTCTCGCCTGATACGTGGTGTTGGTATCTACATACTTTGAATTTGACGATGTTCCCCACCTTACCACTGCCCTCCACTTTCTCGTGTTCCTGAGCATTCGAGTTTGCGTCGCGTACCGCAGACGAGCTCTGACAACACCAACACCGTGACATCTTCTACTCGCTCGTCGGTCCTAATATATCGCTTCTGTTTAACGTATCTAAGAAACTGCCGCTTTCACTCTCACTACCCAATCGTCCGACATCCTATCCATCATGCCTCACGCAACCGCTTCCCCCGGTCCCGATACCGAAGATGCCGACTTCGATAATGTTATGCGCCAGATGAACGGCCCTATGCCGGATGGCGACATCTCGTTTGACTTTCTATCCCGAGAACTTGAGCCCGGCGAAAAAGCGGATGATGCAGTTGATTACGAAGATTTTGACGATGACGATCTGCCAGAGGAAGAAGAAATCAGCCAACGCAAGACGGATATAGCTCCGGAGAATGGCACCGATATTCAAGAAGCATCGGATAATGTCCTATTTGGAGGAGATGACGATCTGTTTGGAGCGCCTGGGAAAGACGAGCAAGCTCCGGCGGATGACCTGGATGACTTGTTTGGCGAAGCGCCTTCATCTCCTCAGCAAGATCAAGCCGACACGACAAGAGATTTGTTTTTTGAAAATGAAGAACGACCAGCGGCAGCCGAAGGACCGGATATTACACAAACGGAAGAGGACGAAGAATCATTGCTGGACGATGGGACGCTCGCCCCGACCGCCGATGATATGGATCCCGCTTCCCTCCGTGCATGGAAGCTGCAACAGGCTCTTTTCGCCATGTCGAATGTCGGACCTGACAACCCACCGGCACCACCTGAGAACGTCGAAGAACTACTACAATCCCTATTTCCGACCTTTGACCGTAACAATCTTCCCCGTTTCCTCGAATTGATCCCGCACAAGAAATCGTACTTTGTTGGCAAGCAGCCGCTGAAGCCGCCAAAGCCTGTTATCCCGAGTAAAGTGAACATCGAATTAGGGCAAGATCAGGAGAAGATTTTCAAGTCTGGAGGGCAAGCCTTCAAGCGTTCCCTAGAATCCGAAAATTATGGGATTGTACCTATCGCCGAGGTATCACAGGAGGAGGAGGAAGAGATTCGCGAGGAATTCGAATATGATTACGAGTCTGATGAGCCGCTACCTGGCGGAATTACCTCGGACGACCTCCGTGTGGTCTGCGCTGATTGGGACGTCCAGGACGACATCTCCATCATGGACGTCGACGAACCTGTAAGGGAGGAGAACAATGACGATGACTGGCTCTTTGAAACAACTCGCCCAGCAAAGAAACGCAAACTCGGACGAGATCCTATGGAGATCGTGTCCCTTTCGCATATTGACTTGCCTCTCCTCGACGACCCGGTCCAGGCTAGCTCCCGGGTTGCGCAAAAGGTTACCTTGGATATGAATGACCCGCATATGCTTCTTGACGAGCGCGGGCCTGAGACTGCGGCCCCGAAACCAAGAGCGTCGGGTGCTCGGGGTAGAGAAGAGATGGATATAAATGTCACTCGTCGCCTGACCTCGCGATACAATATTTCCAACGACCAAGCTTACGATATGCTCAAACAAAATCATCAGAACAAAGTCCGAAGCACTCTTGGAAACGTCACATTGGAGCACAGTATGCCGGCTCTACGCTTGCAGTGGCCTTATTACAAGACGGAACTGGCCAAAGCCGAAGCGCGATCTTTCCATAGACCGGCTCTAAGTTTTCGACCTGGCCAGAGCTGCTGGTTCAAGAATCCAGCCTACATCAAACGCAAGCATCAAAAGGGCAAGGATATCCGCACGCTGTACGATTCAACTAAATCGCTTTCCGTGGCGGACAACTCGCACGTACTCTTGGTGGAGTATTCAGAAGAAGTGCCCCTTGTCCTCTCGAACTTTGGTATGGCTAATCGTATTATCAACTACTATCGGCGCAAGAACATGGAAGACCCTACCCGTCCCAAAGCTGAAATTGGAGAGACTGCGGTGCTTTTGCCTCAGGATAAAAGCCCATTTTCGATATTTGGCCACGTTGACCCGGGAGAGGTCACCCCTGCTATTTCCAACTCCATGTATCGCGCCCCTCTGTTTCAACATCAGGCGAAATCTACGGATTTCCTCGTAATTCGCAACAGTACTGGCTCCGGCGGCAGTGACTACTATATCCGCAATATTGACAACATTTTTGTTGCTGGGCAGCAGTTCCCGTCTGTTGACATTCCCGGCCCTCATTCCCGGAAGGTTACCACTGTCGCCAAAAACCGAATGAAGATGCTGGTGTACCGCTTACTGAAGAAGAGTCCTGACCTTCGACTGTCAATTAGCGATGTCACCGCTCATATCCCCGGCACCAGCGACATGCAAAATCGTCAGAAGGTGAAGGATTTTCTGCAGCACGACAAAGACACCAAGTACTGGGTCCCATTGGAACCGGTGCCTGAGCAGGATACTATCCGATCATGGGTCCAGCCCGAAGACGTGTGTCTTCTTGAGGCGATGCAGGTCGGCCAACAGCATCTGCATGACACCGGTTACGGGAATGATGCAGAAACTGGGGGCGACGATGACGAAGACGGCGAGGGCGAAAGTTTCGAACAGCAGATGGCACCTTGGAAGGCGAGCCGCAACTTCCTTTTGGCATCTCAAGGAAAGGCCATGCTAAAACTCCATGGCGAGGGTGATCCCACCGGCCGTGGAGAAGGTTTCAGTTTCATCAAGACTTCGATGAAGGGAGGATTCAAAGCTATTGGTGAAAGTGTGGAAGACAAATTGGATGCGCAACGGCTGAAGGAGCTCGGTGGTCACAGCTACAATGTTGCACGGCAACAAAAGTCATACGAGACGTCTATTCGGCGGATCTGGGACGCCCAGAAAGCCAGCCTTTCGTCGACTATTGAGCACTCGGACGAAGACGAGGACATGTCTGGGGACGAGGAAGACGAGTTTGGCAAGCCAACACCAAGATCAGAGGCTCCAACTCCTGCTGCTCTGCGTCGCGATGATGAGACGACCAGTCAGTTCAGTAAAATGAGTATGTCCGACTCAAGGGGCAAAGTTCTGCGCATTATTCGACAAGTCAAAGATAAGGATGGGATCCAACAGAAAGAAACTCTCGTCTGGGATCCTAGAGTGATTCGTCATTACATGCAGCATCGCCATCGCGTTGAATCACTCACTACGAAGTAAGTTCTAGACCCTCTATCGTATGTGCTTCCCTACTAACGACCTTAAGACTTGATTCTCTCAAACCAACCGGTGATCCCGAGGTGGACGCGCGAAACAAGAAGCTGTACGCTATCTCATCACCCCTCCTCCATTCTTTCACCTGGAACTCTTCCAGAACACGTCCTAATATCTGGCAGACTCGAACAAGAACTAAGCCGCCTCAACCGCAACAAAGAACGCCGCTTCGCGCGCGAGAAGCAAAAAGGCGTCTTCCGCCCGGCAGGGGACTCCCCTGCCGACGGCGCCCCAGGATCCTCCAAGTCCGCCGGAACGCAGAGAAAATGTGCCAACTGCGGCCAAGTCGGCCATATCAAGACGAACAAAAAGTGCGTAAACAACCGCCCCTCCGAATCTGGCGATGGATTCCCTGATTCCTTTGATATCACCTCTTCGTTCTTCACTTGAAACCCCGCTTGCATCTTCCTCTTCGCTTCTCCCAGTCAATTTCCGTTTCTGCTCTGCTTCTTACCCAGCATCGAGCATTGACCCAGGAATCATTCACCTCCCATCCCCATCCCGTTTCTCTGGGTCATTTATTCTCCTACCATGGGCCCATACATTTCAAACCCAAAACTCTTCTTGTCCCAGCGCTAACAACCCGATCTTGCTGCACGCAACAGGCTTTGCCCCCTTTTGAACGGTACCATGAAACCCGAAGATCGAGTCAGCGACTCCGCCTTTGCAATGGGCGCCCCGCCCGCTATTTAGAAAACACTTGTTTTTTTTTTGCATTCTTTGTATTATGATACCCGTCGCAATTGTTAGAGTTATCGAGCTTACAGTTATGGGCTGCCGATTTTTTCTTCCCTTCGCGTGACCTTGGAGATTTCGTATCGGAAAGGGGGCTCTACCAGTTGGAGCAGGAACTCCACAATAACAGTGTACCTAAACATATAAGTTGTGGGGTAGACCCTGGAGATACTTCTAAAAATACAAAGTGTTCTGGGCGCAGGTCAATAATCTGCTCTTATCACGATTTTCTCCAAGATAAGAATGCTGCGGTAACATTCTGATGAGCAGTTGCAACGAGCACCCGACCGACCATCACGGTTCTGTTTAAGAAATCGAAAACTTTTAGTCTATCCTTCGCAAGTCTACCTCCTCATTTTCTTCATGAACTTCATTCATCCATACAACTCCGATAATCGGCCTCGTGAGATGAAGGGTCGACCCCGCTCTGGAGTGAGGGCCATGATCACACCTTTTGGTCGTCGATATGTGTACCCCAAAAACGCCCCTCTCTTACGCATCTCGAGCACCGGTTTGCGGAGGCGTCTATCCCGTAGAATCTTGTCTCGTGGCCGGCGTTGCTCCTTGTGCTTCTTTTTTCCCTTCGCGGGCGGAGCTTCCCCATCCTTCTGTCCATCTTTTGCCGGGAGATGCGATTTCTGGTTGGTGTCGTTCTTTAGAACTGGATCATTATTCTGGGGCTTCTGCTTTCCCTCTAATGGCGCTTTGCCGTTCATTAGCCGATCAACATCAGAATCAGTTGACTCGTCATCGTGGTCAGAAGGATATTCGCCGTCCTCGAAGTACCTCGTATCTTCCCACCCCCTGACCTTGGGGATGAAGGGCGGAGTCATCCGGTGGATGTCCTCCCAATTGATTCCGCGAAAGAACGGGTGAGATTTGATATCGGTTGCATCGTTGGGGTAGACATGATGGCCTTGGTGGTTTTGAATCGATGCATCGGGCTTGTAGAAGCACTTGGATGGCCGGGTAGCAAGGACATCGTTTGCTTTATACTTGCTACAAGACAGGCGAAACTCCTTCTCCTGAAGGAGAGCATTAATAAGGTCAATCGCTTCTGCAGAAACCAACTTGTCCGATGGACGGTGAACTGGAAAGTATAGTGTTTGTAAATGATGCTATACCCCTGGACTATCAGTGATCTTGCGAGGTCCTTGACAAAGTGAAGAATGGAAGCACCCACATGTATCTTCATCTTTGTCTTGTGGCGATCCTCAGAGGCAAATGGAGTAAACCCGTACAGACACTGTTCGGATCAGTTACTGGTTGAACAGCTGGGTGGAAACTCTGGGTTGGTAGAGATGTGCCTTACTTCGTAAAGAATAATCCCAACACTCCACCAGTCGCATCGGCCATCATATGGATGGCCTCGAATAACTTCCGGTGCCATATACTGGCTCGTCCCTACCACACTTCTCGCAAGCCTGCGCTTCTGGTTTCGGTCACGCCAGCTGAGGAGTCCACTGATAGGAGGATGTATCCAGTCATCATCCAAGCTTCCATCATATCGAGACCCCGCAGGCGGTTGTTTAGATGCCTCGTCGGATTCTTTCTGATCTTCCATATCCCCATCAACTTGGATACCTAGACGTTTAAGTAAAGAGTGCCGCTGGTAAGTATAGTACCACTGGTCGTGAGCCCAATGCCCGTCGAAAGCCAACCCGAAATCCGAAATTTTCAAGTGCCCTGAAGCGGATATAAGGAAATTGTCAGGCTTCACATCGCGGTGAATCCAGTGAAGCCGGTGCGCCTCCTCAATACAAAGGATCATTTCGGCTACGTACCATCGGGTAATGTCCTCAGTGAGGATATTGTGACGCATTAACAGGCCCAGAAAATCGCCACCGACCATATAATCCATGACCAAATACAGATAGCTGTTATCCTGGAAGCTTGCGATCAACGGTACAATCCAGCGGGATTTGGCTGCAGCGACCAGGAAGTCTCGTTCGGCGCGTAAGTGTCCCTCCTGGCTGTTGCGTATCATCACGGATTTCCTGATAACCTTCATAGCAAAAACGTCCTTCTTCACTCCAGTCATAGCCTGTCTCTGGTTGCTTTTGGAAGGGAGTCTGAGAGACTGTGTCTGCTCTGTAGCAGATCTTTGACGGCCCCTTATTTCGTCTGTTGCGGGAAGATAGGGTGCAATGTCCGCACTCTTCTCCTTCACCAGCCGGACAACGCCAAAGCTTCCCCTTCCTAGGACCTTGATAGCTTCGAATCCGGCAAGCGATGGAGTCTCAGCGCGCGAACTCCCACTATGTGAACGGGCCTTCAAAACCCGGCACTGGCGGAGATATTCACGTTCTTGGGCAATCCATTGCTTCTTGACCTTTAACCTCTCTTCTGGACTCAAAGGCAGTGATACGATATATTGCTCAAGCTCATATTGTCGTTGTGCGCGGGTGTCCACCGCGGAGTAAAGCGTATTAAAATATGTTTCGAAGAATACTTTCGCATTAGCCGCAGCTTCTGCTGTCAAGATGGATGGCGAAACGATGGGTGCTTCTCTGACCGGGCTTAGTGGGCTTTCCCTAAGGTTGGGGTGGGATGCATGGTGCCTGCAATTGGTAGTCTGATCATTACTGACTTCTCCAGACCGGCCAGGGGTACTGGCGGAGACAGAGGTTGGGGGTGTGGACAGGCTGTCGACAGGAGAGCCCTTGCTGCTGCGTGTTGACGAAGCAGAGCTTTCGTTTGGAGCGTTGGGAGGTATAGGCGGCGCCAATTGAAAGTGAATTGCCTGTACACTCGGCCGTCGGCTAAGGTGCGAGCGACGGATGACAGTGGGACTGCCGAACGTTGTGGATAGTTTGAGTGAGACGATTCTGGCAAGCTCAACTGGAGTTGACTGGCTTCGTTTCAGTTCGACTGCTGTCGGAGGCGCAATCACTTCGTCGGTCGTTTGCCGTCCCTCATGCCTCTGTGCTCGCGCAAGACCCGCAGGTGACTCGGGCTGACTGGGCGTTTCCGGTCGCATAGCATCGTGGATATGAGCGTGTTGGAGTGTCACTTCTATGTCCGAATGCGAACCACTGGCCGTGTCGGGCGAGTAGGTCGCCTTTGCAGCTAAAATGCCAGGTACATCAGCTTACATCGCATGACCATAAGCACTGGCAGCTGCCAGACATACCGTGAGTTGGATTTCGAAGACCTAAAAGAGAGAGCAGGCGGGAACTCCGTTGTTGGATGCGAATTCGTATCTTGTCCCTACCCGGCCGACCTCCGCCAGCTCCATCTGAACCCAGCCCTTCCGACACAGCTGAGCTGGTCGTCGATTGGCCAAGAATACCATGAACGGGGATATTCGCGCTGCTTGGTTTCTTGAAGCCCATTCCGGGTCGTCCGTGGTCTTCAGACATGAATCCGTTGGCTTTGGGGGGTAGGCGCCCGGGGTCCAGCTACCTATGTAAGGAGTGATGGGTGATAAACATAGAATAGTGCGACTGGTGCAAGGAGCGCCGGGGTATACCATGGCAGTCCAGGGAAATCAACGAGTACAGAATGCTACCTAGGCTGGGGAAATGATAGATCCGTGAGGTGGTCTCCAGGGGACGAGGGTCGGGGCAAAGAAGCAACTGCGACCCGGGCCACTTCCCTCAAGGCAGCTCACTCTGTCATCCACTGCATGGATGGATCAATTGCGAGTTTATGTCTGATGGATGGATGCAGTACCTTTGCATACTAAGTTGTTTCTTGAATTGTCCACAATTTGAGATACATCGCAGAGCCAAGCAATATAGAGGAAAGAAGCCTCGAATGTAATTCATAAAACACCTATAACACCGTCTTTTTGAGGAAAGCAAAGTCGAAACAGAAAACCAAGGTAAAAAAAGAGAGAGATGGACACATATGGTTCAAACGTACGCTTGGACTGGATTCAGCCCATCCACTCGCCACAGCAATAGGTAAGATCCTCTATTTAATTTCCAAAAGCTTGACGTCAAAGATCAACTTCGAATTGGGGGGAATGCCAGGGACACCCTTCTTGCCATAGGCGAGATGGGGAGGAATGGTGATACGGCGCTCACCACCAGGTGCCATACCAGCGACACCGATGTCCCAGCCTTTGATCACCTCACCCTTCCCGAGCTTGAAGGTGAAGGGCTTGCCTTTCTTGTTGGCTAAAGAGCTTATGTTAGCAGAGAGCCCAGTCAGGTGAACCACAAAGAGAACATACCGTCAAACACCTTTCCATTCTCGAGCTTTCCGATATAGCGCATAGAGACGGTGTTGCCGGACGAAGCAGCAGCTCCCTTGCCCAGCTTCTTATCATCAATCGTAACTCCCTTCACCTCCTTGACACCAAGGGTACCAGGAGTCTTCTCAGACTTCTCGGCGGGCTTCTTATCCTTGGAGGGCGTAGGTCCTTGTTCAAGGTTTTTGGCGAACTGGACCTTTTTAGCCTCCTTGGGCTCAGACTTGGACTCCACGGGAGCAGCCTCGCCGTTGTTCTTCTTGAGTTTCTTTTGTTGCTTCTTGCTCTCAGCATCAGACTTGGCCTTGCCCTCCTTGGCCATCATATCGTCAAGAGCACCCTCGTCGGCTCCACGCTTCTTCTGGCCCTTAGAATCAACTAGCTTGGGTGCTTCCTCTTCGTCGCTGTCAATCTCCGTGACTCTGGGGTTCTCCAGGCCGTCAAGGTCATCGCTCTCATCGTCCTCACCCATCATGATCTCGTCAATGTCGAGCTCATCCTCATCAGGGGACAGGTCGTAGTCATCCTCGTCGTCCGACTCGTCCTCGTCATCATCGTAAGGCGAGCGACCCTCATCAAGGGGCATCACGTAGTTTCCAGTGAGGTAAACGGTGTGCGTTCCGTTCACCTTGAAGAAGACACGTTCGTCCTCAGCGACGGTGATATCCAGGGGCTGCTGGTAGTTCTGAACATAGGGTCAGTAAGATTGGTTGCACCGGGAAAGAAGAATGGCATACCCTCTCGGGGTCAAGAGTACAGATGACCATTTCATCAAGGTCTAGGCCCTCCTCGGACTCGTCGTCCTCATCGTCGTCCATAGCGGGAGCCTTGCCCTTTACAAGCTTAGATATGGCAGCCTTCAGGTCAAACTCTTCACCCTCGTCGGACTCATCGTCCTCTTCCATGGCTTCTTCCATCTCCTTCCTGGCGGCGGCCTCTTTGAGTTTGCGAGCCTTCTCCTTGTCGCTGGGGCCGCCATTGATCTCCTCGTCATCAGAGTCCTCCTCGTCGTCATCTTCATACTCGTCCTCGGAGTCCTCATCCATATCTAAATCGGGCGGGGCGCGGACGATCTTGAGGGTCGCTCTAGGGCGCTTGGTGGTCGTGTCCTCAAAATCGGGGGTCTCATCAGGGTCAATGGCAGCCATGCTCACGCGGAACTGCACAAATATTAGCAAGTTCAAATCTTTGTGCAAGAGCAGGCTGAACAAACCATGGCAGCGGCATCGGGAACAGCAGGAATCAGAGCACCACCAGGGGGCACCCTGAGTGCATAAACTGCGACAGGCTGCACGGCAGACATTTTAGGCACTATGTATTGATATAATAAGTGAATGCAGTAACAGTAACTGAGCTCTGGAGAGAAGAATAATGAGGGAACGGCTGTCTGAACACAATTGGGGAAAAGACAGATGAACTAAGATTGGTAGTTCTGAGTCCAGAGAGAACAAGGAAGAAAACAGAAAAAAAAAGACCTGACGGAAAGGAAATCGCGGATGGACGAGGAAAGAAGAGGAAGCCTTAGAAAGCGAAACAAGATCCGCATGGGCAACTTTTTTTCTGGCGGCTCCATTTTTTTCGCCCGTTTTTCTTTTTCTTTTCACCGCTGTATAGCTTCATCCAATCAGCACCGATTATGGAAAGCCCGCCTTTATTTGCCATCCTTGACCGCCCTTGTCCCAGGCAACCACGTCATGTGATCTCGCTCTACGCTCGCGTCGCAAGAAGCTCATCGACAAGGCAGTATTACTGTTCATCGTCTCTTTCTGAAGGGGTCGTTCTTCATTATTCGGTTCTTGGAACATGGGATAACTGTGTTTAGCCCCTCATGGGCTCTCGTTTCGATGCAAACTCCAGCGCAGTGCGCAAACGCATCCAAAACCGTGCGTAGACCACCTACCGCCACCTCCATGTCGAGGCAACTGACTGACTCTGCCTGGTATTAGATAGCTTCGAAAATGAAGAGGGGGAAGAGTATGAGGCGTCTACCTTTGGTGGTCATGGCGAATATATGCGCCGAAAGAAAATCAAGCTCCAGAACCTCGACAATGAGATCCGGTCTTCCGCCGCTGACTCAAATTGCCCTCAGATCTTTCGAACAGTCGTCGCATACGTGAACGGTTACACGCAACCTTCGCTACAAGAACTCCACAAACTCATCGTGCGTCATGGAGGTGGTTTTCTCCAATACCTTGATGGCAAGACAGCCGCGACCCACATCATCGCAACCTCACTTACTCCCAAGAAAAGGGAAGAGTTCCGCCGGTATCGCGTTGTCAAGCCGGCGTGGGTGGTAGAGAGTGTTAAGGAGAGACGGATGCTTCCGTGGGACTTGTTCAAGGTTGTGGACGAAGGGCAGGCGCAGAAAGTCCTCAATTTCGACAATGGGCGGTTTTTGAGCCAAACAAACAGCCCCATGCAGACTTATAAAGATGAAAGCAAGTTTTCCTGGCATTCCTCTCGTTTGAAACCGGAGAAGCTATCAGATAGTGAATCTCGGAGTTCGTCAACGTTGCTCGCTGCTGAACATTCGAACGGAGCATCGCAATCGGACTATGGTGATTTCCCGAGCTTCGCATCCTTGGATGAGACGCTTAAGGACCGTCGTCAGCCAGAGCCTCCTAAGTTTCAAGAGGAGATAAATGGCCTAGGAGCTGTCAGAACATTGAGTCCTATCCTCGAGCCTCGGTCGACTATACTAGATACGATATCCTCCCCTGGGCGCGAATTTCTACCTCCAGACAAGGATACAAGCAGGGAAACACCAGAAGCTCGGTCAAATGTAGGAGATGCGTCGTCTTCCTCTCGTCGTGAACTTGTAGCACCGAAGCCGGAAATGATCTCAGAGGAACACAACGCGCAAGTTCTGTCGGATCCGCGGATGAGGAACTCAAGCGCTGCAAATCCGGAATTTCTCCAACAGTATTACAGAGAGTCACGGCTGCATCATCTGTCAACTTGGAAAGCCGAACTGAAAGCACAACTTCAGTCGAAAGCACAAGAGAAATCGAGATCCCAACCTGGGCGGAGGAAGCTTGTGCCAGGGGCGAGAAGGTACATCATGCATGTTGACTTCGATTGTTTCTTTGCTGCAGTTTCTACTCTGAAACATCCGGAGCTCGAAGGCAAGCCTGTTGCCATCGCACACGGGACAGGAACTGGTTCCGAAATAGCCAGTTGCAATTACACCGCTCGTGCTTCTGGCGTCAAGAATGGAATGTGGATGAAGGGCGCTTTACAAGCGTGTCCGGATTTACGGGTATTGCCATACGACTTTCCTGCATATGAGGAAGCGAGTCGGAAGTTCTACCGTGCCATTCTGGCTATAGACGGCGTGGTTCAGAGTGTGAGCATCGACGAGGCTCTTGTGGACATAACCTCTCTGTGCCTTGATGCTGGTGGATCCGATGGCAAGGGTGTGTCTGAGGGTTCCATTTATAGGGAGCAAGCCAAAGCCGACGAGGTAGCGGAGAAATTACGCGCCTCGGTCAAAAGCGAGACTGGTTGTGCGGTCTCTGTTGGAATTGGTGGTAACGTCCTACAGGCAAAGGTCGCGCTACGTAAGGCCAAACCGGCAGGTCAGTTCCAGCTAAAGCCGGACGCTGTTCTCGACTTTATAGGGGAGCTATCGGTCCAGAACCTTCCCGGTGTTGGTTATAGTCTGAGCGCCAGGCTGGAAGATCTTGGTGTGAAACTAGTCAAAGATATTAGAGAACTGTCGCGCGAGAAACTCTCGTCGAGCTTGGGCCCTAAGACGGGAGCGAAACTCTGGGATTATGCGCGTGGCATCGATCGGACAGAAGTTGGCAACGAGACCGCACGGAAGTCTGTCTCTGCGGAGGTCAATTGGGGCATTCGTTTTGTCACTCAAGCGCAGGCAGATGATTTTCTACGATCCCTATGCGAGGAGCTGCATCGGAGGCTCGTCGAGAATCTGGTCAAGGGTAAGCAGCTCACCCTCAAAGTCATGCGCAGATCCCTCGACGCCCCGTTGGAGCCCGTAAAGCATCTTGGGCATGGGAAATGCGACGTCTTCAACAAAAGCGTCATTCTCGGTATCGCCACAAACGCGCCAGATGTGCTCGGCAAAGAAGCTGTCTCCATGCTCAAAAGCCTTGCGATATCTCCTGGAGATCTGAGGGGATTGGGAATCCAAATGACTAAACTTGAGCCTCTCAGAACCTCGTCTGAGAAACCGGACGGTAGCCAGCGGCAGTTGACTTTCAAGGCATCTCCTGTCAAGGCTTCTCCAGTTCACAAAAGCGTCCAACCTGTCGAGGATCCAGACTTGCTGGACAGCCCTCGTCAAGGCGAGGCTGAATCCATTCGACACGGTCCGTCGCTCAATGACACAAACCAAAAGCCTTTGAATATCTCAGGCACGCAGTTTATCATGCCATCACAGCCAGACCCAGTAGTCGTTGCCGAGCTTCCCAGCGACATCAGGTCTAAACTTGTTGCACAAGGCAAGTCTCGCAACGATGCCCGTACTAGCTCTCCTACTCCCCAGGGGCCTCGTCCACCAGCCTCAGCCCTTCCACCTCAATCCCAACTTGACCCAGAAATTCTCGCGGCCTTACCAGAAGATGTTCTGGCCGAAGTTATGGGCTACTACGGTCAACCAGCAGGGAATTCCCGGCCGGCATCAGCATCGCCTGCCCCTTCGCAACCGCCAACGAGACCATCCTCGTCTGGTACCCCGTCATTGAAGGTACGGAAACCCACCACACCACCCAAGAAGCGCCGGGGCCGCCCACCCCTAAAGCCACCTCTCCAATCCTCCCTCACGCAATCCAAATTCGTCTTTCCAAGATCCAGCACCCCTACAACCACAACCCACAACACAAATCCAAATACAACCCATCGCCTATCCCCCTCACCAGACCCCACCATTTCCGCCGAGTTCCTCGCCGCCCTCCCCGAAGACATCCGCCGCGAAGTCCTACAAGAGCACAAACGCACCCGGTTACTCCAGCGTTCCGCCACCACAGCGTCAACAATCCCTAACGCCGGCACGCAAGAACCACGCCTCGCTCTACCTCCCCTCCCCCCAAGGCCAACATTCACCTCCAAGCATCTCTCCGCGATCACCGACCTCCGCGACGAAGCAACAGCCTGGCACACAGCTTTTGCAGAAGAAGGTCCCTTTCAAGAGGACGTTGCCGCCTTAGCAGTCTATCTCAAGCGCGTCGTCCAGGACGAAAAGGATGTCGACAAGGCCGTTTCCCTCGTGAAGTGGCTTATGTGGCTTGTCGAGGATGAGAAGGGCGACGGGAATGGCAATGCGGACTCGGAGTTGTCGTTGGGCTTGAGGCCGGGTTCACAAGGTGTTGTTTCGTGGGATGAAGCCTTGGATACTCTAAGACAGGGGGTTCAGGAGGGACTGACGGGGAGGGGGCTTCCGCCTGTTGAATTTGATTGATATTTACCCAAGTTATAGCACTTCGCTTGGTTTCGTATATATACACGTCGTGATGAAGCTTATGATTGACGTTTCCGCCTCTGGTTACCACCTATCTTGTCTGGATTGACCGATACCTATATGTTTCTGCCAACTTCTTCGAGTTAACGGGCTTTGTAAAAGGGATTTCATTTGGATATGAATGATACAGAGAGTCCCAATGGATACTTTCGCAACAGCAACGCAGTTCACCAGCTATAGTTTAGGTCCTTCTTCGAGACTTGCCGCACGTCTGCCCTGCAGCTGAGGCTTAGGAAGAGAAATAAAATAACCTCCAGCTGATCCTCTGCGGAAAGAAGTCAAGGTTGGAATCTTCGAACAGATGTATCATTTCCGCAAAGGCCCTCCGGTCCCGAGTCCTACCTAGATACCCCCCGTACGAGCCCTATACCATAAGAGTTCTGACACTAGAAATCCCAAAAAACGTAATGGTCATATAAATCATGTAAATCTTCAAGCTGCGACGGAACGTAGATGAAGTCAATTGTGGATGAATATATATAAAGCTAGACTCTGTATATTCTGGGCGATCCCAACAAGTTTAGCCACCTTTTACAGAATATCAACTCAATCAGGAATTCCCATAGACTTCGACGTACATACATATATATATATACATATATACGGAGTATAGAGTATGCGTTACCTCTCCCAACCCCACTCCTCCATGAAATATCCCATCATCTTCCCCACCATCCCCTGATCCAGCGGACTCACCTTCTTAAACGTCCCGGACACCTCCCCGGTCTTTCTGGTCTCCCACCCAAGTGCCCGCTTCGGCTCCTCAGTATCATACTTCCCCGCGAAGAAATCCACCAACTTAATCGGCGGGTTCTTCACCGGATCGGGATTCGACTCTCTCAATCTCAAGATCCACTCCCGAGGGTTCAATTCTTCAAATTCTAATCCCGCATCGCGGATAAACGGAAGGAGGTCCTTAGTCCAATGGAAGGGGTGGGGAGAGATGATGTTGAAGACGGGTTGTGTTTCTACGGTACTAGCGTCGTATTCTGGGGTAGAGGAGAGCAAAATGTCGCTTATGATCGAAGCGACGGAGTCAACAGGAAGCCAGCGGTGGAATTCATCGAGTTTGGGCAGCGCCCCGATAGTCTTCGCCGCTTGGAGCATGAGCGGGATTGCCTCGGTTGTGTTCCAGATGCCGTGGGTTGTGTCGCCGACGACCTGCCCGATGCGAAGGACACGGGCGTGCAGGCCTGTTTGTTTTGCTGCGTTTATGCAGAGGTGTTCTGCGACAAGCTTGGACTGGGCGTAGCCCATGCTCTGCGCGAAGCAGAATTTCCCGGGGAGGCACTCGGGGATCTCCAATTCAGTTGAACGGACGACAGCACTAACGGAGGAGCAGAAGTTAAGGGTTGCAGGGGCTGGTCGTTGGACCTTGAGGGAGAGGTTTATTAGGTGCTTGAGGCCTGCAATATTATCCTGTTCGAAGCTGCTGAGGTGCAGGTTGAAGTTGACAGACCATGCGCAATGGATTATGTCGGTTAGTTCGGAGGTTAGGGTGTTGTATGTGGTTGTGTCGAGTCCCAGACTTGGGACCGAGAGATCGGACGGAACGGCAATCAGTTTCTTCTTGGACGACGCGGAGAGGGTTTCGTAAACGCGCCTCGCGCGTAGGGAGTCGAGCAGACGGCAATAGGCATCGATGGGGGAGCTTGCGCGGACGAAGCAGTAGATCTTATGCACGTCGGGGAGCGCAGACAGTTTGGCAACGGCATGGCAGCCAAGTGATCCAGTGGCACCAGTAACAACCTGTGTCCTTCAGCAACTGAAGGCATCCTTCAGATAGACAGGGGGCGAAGAGTACTCACGATATATCTACCGCTCAGTCCATTCGGACAAGGAATATGTTGGTCAAAGCTGCTGTACTTTGAGACAAGAGTATTCATCTTCTCCTCAATTGATATCTCCTTTGCCGCGGCTCCAGAACTAAGTGAATAAAGATAATGAGCTAGCGAGCTAATCGTCGGGTGTTCAAAAGCAACATTCAACCCTAACTTATGTCCCTTCGTATCGAGCGTTTTGGCGAGGACTGACCGCAATTGCGTCGCCTGCAAGGAATCCATTCCTAGCGAGAAAAAATCAGCATCGTCTGTGAACTCGTTCGGATCCTTAGCAGGAACGATCTCAGGAAGTTGATTCCGAAGAAAAGCTCTGGTCTCCTCCTCTGACAACACCAATGATTCAATTACCGCCTCTTCAGCTTCATAACAGGCCTCAATCAAGTCACTGTAGTCTCGGTAGAATGCTTGCCGAATGACAGTTCCTTTATCGGTACGCGCATAAGGGATGTCGGCAGGTAGGACTCGAAGCATGCTTTTGGAGAGCTGACCGTACGCGGGTAATGTTTCGTTTGCCTTCTCAACAGCAGGCCAAATCGCCTCGACGACTTGCTCATCGGTCATTGACGCTACTTCCCGTGCACGAATAACTGCCAAACCAATGTTTTCCTTTTCAACCCCAAAGGCCAGGGCGTCCGCCACAATGCTGAGCTGCCGGACCCGCCCTTCTAAGTCAAGGGGAATGACCTTTTCACCATTTACCAAAGTGATCGTGTCGTCCAACCTCGAATAGTACTTGTAAGCTTCCATATCAGGATGCTTCATAAACAAGTCTTTAGTAGCGTAAGCGCCATCCGGTCGGTTCGACATGACCTTCGATGGCCAGCCATCGAGAACAACAGACTCATAGACTCCTGGAAAGCGCTCTTCAAATCGAAGAAACTTCTTGACGGCGTCTGAAGGTCGAAGCCAGTCCCAGCGCTTGTCCTCTCGTGGACGCATAGATGTCATCAATTGGCCTGTTTCAGTCCTGTAGCAGAGTGAGCCAAGTAGGACCCGGCAAAATCCAATGGGAGAAACTCACGAGCCATAATGACTGACCAGGTAAACCCCGTTTTCCACCAATAGATTTCCCAGCGAATCAGGACACGGAGATCCTCCAAACATTACGGCCTTAAGATTTGCCAGCGCTTTGATTCCTTCATCGGATTCAGCAAGAAGTTTGAGTACGTACGGGACACCGTAGAAAATCTCGAAGGAATACGACCGCATGATATCGACCAGATGTTTGCTTGTAAGAGGAAGTCCCGGGTTGTACAAATGTAGGGTCTTGCACGAGTAAACTGTCCGGAACAAGCAGCAAAGCCCGTGATTGTGATACAAGGGCAACGTAATGAAACCACGCATGTTCATATTTCCTGCGTAATTCTTGATTGCGGCTCGTTGAGTTTGGAAAATCGGCTTAGGAAGCCCCGTCGAGCCGCTCGAGTGAATGATCCATGCGAGATGGGTCGTTTCAACCTCAGGATCCAAATGGGCCAAAAGATTGGTGTTTATGTTTTCATCCGCAATTGGATAATCGTAGCTTTCTTCCACCGGCGTGTCATGAATCTGGAGGGCCGGAATTCGCTCTTTGATTTTCCTGGCTGTATCTTTCAGAGAGTTGTGGACGAATAGGTGCTGTGTATTGGTCCTCTCCGTGAGAGACACATGCGCCTCCACGGAGATCCTGGTCGAAAGAAGCAAACCGGCATGTCCCAATTTTGTCAACGCGAGAAGTAGAACAAGGTAATTAAGATCAGATGGGCCCAGCAACGCAATGACAGTCGGCTTCTCTGAGGATGATTCTCGAGGTGGTATCACTTCTGCTAGGATCTTTGCAACGCGGAAGGCAAAGACATCGAGTTGGTATAATGGAAAGTCTGAGTAGTCAATGCCAGTCCTAGGATAGTAAACAACAGGCTGCAACGGGCCTAGAGACGCGCGCTGCCTGACGAGCTCATCGACTGTGAGAGGCTCTGTGTCGGGTTCTGGCAATTCATGCCTGTCGTGTGGAAGCTTGTCGATGTGGGTTGGTGCTTGAGGAAGGAGTGTAGATAGCATCATGATTGTTTGCTGACAGACTGAGCTGCTTCGGAAATGAAACTCGACAGAGCTATCCCATCGAGGCGCCTCTTTATATATGTCCGACCAGGATCCGGGGCGGATCAATTCACGACATGATAGATTAATCCGCCCAATGATGGGTGCAGACATTGAACATGATGCGCTTCTCTGCATCTCGGAAAAGCGTCAGGCCGGAGACTTATCCGACTTGTACAAGAGAGTCTGTCGGAGAAGCACAACGTATTTGAGCCTGATTGGCTGAATGCGTCTTAGGGTCAAATGTTGGAATGAGACAACTCTGGGGACCGGAGGACTAATACGGGGCCAATTCCTTTTACACGGACGGTACCTACAGGAGCAGAAGATCCGCCCATCAGTCTCCAACGGAGATGTCTATAACGGAAATCATATACCTAGGTTACCTTCAGGGGGATCAAAGTTGGGGCCTCATATTGGTAAAGCATGAGCCCGTGATGCTCGTTAGAAAGAGAATTGCGATGGGTCATTAGGGAGATTGGAAAACGCCTGCAAGAGTCAGAAAAATAAGAGCTCAAAGTCAGGAGTGAGTAAAGGGCGGCACTGACCCAAGTGTCCAACTGGGTCCACCAAATCGACCCGTCAAGGCTGTCCAGATATCCAGCATCGCCCAGGCCAAAAGGCTCATCCATGAACGAGGTCGACTGAAAGTCCCCGCCAAGGTTAATAGAGTTTGAATTGAAAGACACCATATTGTTCGGATCTGCTGTCTCAGTTGGTCTCTGTCCAAGGACCAAGCCCTGATTCCGGGTGGACATATCGCGTGGTTCCGGGACATTTGCAACGGAGCAGGTACGAAACTGAGAACCGAGCTGTTTGTGCACTTCTAGCCGTGTTTCTTCCAAGATGATACCATAGCGCCGGCTAGGGCAGTTTTTGCGTGTCGCCTCCGCCAGGTGTTGCTGGCACAGCTCTGCGAGACAGAAAAGCGAACGTAGACGGTTATTGTCCGTCTCGGCCCATTCGAAAGTTGACGACATCCGATGCTGCTGGATTGTGTATATATAGACCACGATGATAGCACAGAAGCACACGTGATGCGTGAACCAGAATGACTGGATAAGGGTACCTTGCTTTGCTATACTATCCACCAGTTTCATGACATGCTCAGCGGCCTCGAGACATTTAGTTACGTGCGTCGTCACTGTGGGGTCTGAAGCTCCTGGTCGGCGACTTAGATCCGTAAAATCGTTCAGAAGGAAAGATCGGGTAGCATGGATCATCGCGTGAGAGTATGCGAGTTGGAGAACTTGACTTTGCCGACATAGGGGCGGGATGAGACTCGTCGGACGAACACTGTTAAATAGCGGGGGCGCCGTTTCTTTCCACTTCTCAAGCTGCGAAGTGATACGCACGGCAGCTTCAAGTGGCGACTCTCGATATATAGGGTTTACGGTGTAAAATTGCCGGGAGATCTCACCAAGTATGCGCCCAAGCCTACATTTACCATTAGTTGCGGACCAGCGTTTTCTCGCAAACGGAGACGAACTTGAAGTGTAACACAGACGCTATCATCATTGAATCCGCCGTACCTATGCGCATTGCTGGGTCGTCCTGTAGCATGTCCTCATCGTTCACTTCATCTGGCAGCTCCTGGTCAATATCTTCATCGTGTAGTAATCGAGGTCGACCGAAAATGACATTTAGATACTTGTCTAATGTGTAAGCACTCCATAAAATTCGCTTGCGAAGCTCTCTCTCCAGATAGGAGGCCCCTTTCTTGGACGGCTTAGGAGCACATCTCCGATGTAGGCCAATGGCTGTCACTAGTTGCACGGCTGTGCCAAAGGTATACCAGCATTCATTGGCTCTGGAAGATGAAAGAAGGTAAAGGCATTGTCCCAATCGTGCTTGGACAGTTTCTAGCCGGGGTGGACCGAATTCGACTGACAGTACGTACTTCGACGCAGCATACCATCTTTCACTGTGGAAAACCAATTGAGTAAACGAAGGTAGATTGGGTTGCCTATGCTCACCTCCCAGTCCAACTCTCGGCTTGGTTTCCCTGCGTTTGCTCTTCATGCAATGTACTCATGGCGAAGATCATAAGGATTATTGCAGTTCGGGCTACTAGAGGACCCGTGGGCAGGTTTGACGATGAGACATTTCGCTTATAGAGCTCCTTGAGCCATTCTTCCA
This sequence comes from Aspergillus egyptiacus, assembly GCA_025688805.1. Classification (NCBI taxonomy): domain Eukaryota; kingdom Fungi; phylum Ascomycota; class Eurotiomycetes; order Eurotiales; family Aspergillaceae; genus Aspergillus; species Aspergillus egyptiacus. The sequence continues at coordinate 116,816 of MU628421.1, forward strand.
CGCTGCCCCGGTGCAAGAAGCGGTACGTGACCATCGCATAGTCAAAGTAGATGCTCACTAATTCCAGCGCCTTCTCAAAAGGAGGGAGGGTAAAGCCAGCATTGTTACCATCCGAGTACGGCTTATCACCAAACATAAACACTGATGTATTCTTAGGCCATGATTCGTTTTGCAGCTTGCCAGGCACAGCGCTGGTTTCATCCTGGTGCAGTCGGCTCCAGACACGGTTCAAAAATGAGACACCTGATGCAGGTCCAAGATAGTTGCCTTCAAAGTCGGTGGCTACTGGGTCTGGGGAATTATTACGCCGCGCGACTTCCACGGAGCTCTGTGGTACATGCGAATGCGACGTCCTTGTTGTCCCCGACGATTCCCTTGCCGGTGGAGATTGTCGAGGAATGGGACTCTGTGGGATCGAAGCATGAGAAGTAGAGCGGTTCCTCGTATACCTCGCGGCTACTGATGGCGATGCGGGAAGTGGATCTGGAGGTAGGCCCCTGGAATAGGCTGCATTGTATTCGCAGGACAACGATAACCTCGTGCATCGTCCACAGGGCAATGTTCCAGTGCAGCGGGTCTTCTTTCCCTTGCAACTATCGCAAGCTCTTGTGATTTTCTGCCGCGGAACATTGGTTTTGTTTGCTGGAGGATCAGAAGATTTCCTCTTCCGTCCTGTAGGGACGGCATTTTCTCGAGAGCCCATATAATCGTAGCTGTCGGGCCCAGATGAGAGCTGCACTCCCGCTTGCGCCACCAAGGTACTGGTCATTTTTTATGATTTTGGACCCGGCAGAAATGGGTCTACTCCAGTTTCCGAAGCGCGGCTGGCTGGTCGGTACCGAGACACCTGAGTCTGATGGCCGAGCACGTAAATTCCCGCACGTCTCGGCTAGCTGACGGGAAGACAGATCTGGCGGATGATTATCCAGTTGACAGCACCCAGGCTCCCATGAAAGCCAAAAAAAAGAGCACCACGAAGGAGAAAATTCCGGATCGCCAACGGAATTGAGTCACCGCTTGGCTGGTCCACTGATGATTGGGGAGTGCGGGACTGTCTGTATTGTACCTGTGCGGGGTTATCTATCGACGTACTTGGTAGTTAGTAACCGTGGACCTGGAACCGTACCTAGGTAGAGCCCGGGGGTTCCACCAGTCGCCAAGCACATAGCCGAGAAGAATGAAGCCATTGGAAAGTGGTGTTGAAGCATAAGAAAAAGAAAGGGTATAGGTAATACTACTGTATAGGATGTCTGCAGGCGTACTAATTGTTTGGCAAAGTTAGATGGTAATATGGTTCCGCTCACCAAAGGTAGAGAGTACGGAGGGTCGAAGAGCTGAGAGTTGAGGATGGTTTCCCCCGCCCAGATTACCTAATCGGCAATCGAACAATCGACATTCATCGACCGTGGACCCGTGGACCTCGGGCCTAGTTTCCCAATTGGGGTTTTTGACACGCCGGGGACCTTTTCCGGGATCAAGTATAGTGAAGTATAGTACTGTTAACACTTGAAAGCACAAGGACAATGTTGTTTTCCGTCGGTCACTGATACAGCTGTGCTGTCGACTGGAACTGGGAGCACTGGGCTGGAATTGCAGCGCAAGGTAGACTTTAACAGACACCGTGGTCCGATCGTCGCGAATCATTCCCGGATCAAGTGCGACTGGGCAGCTACCTAGTCCCTAGCTACCTTAGGTACCGTACCTCCCTAGATACCTACCATCAAAAGTGGAGCCGCGATACACGGCAATAAGGCATGGCATGGATGGTACCCAGTCTAGCACTACTACCTAGGTACATAAGGTAGACTAGATAGTATCATAAAGAAACCATGGTCAGACACTCAGACTAACGGGGGGGAGATACTATATATAAACTGGCTTAATTTGATCTCTGTTGGCATGGAAACCCATTTAGCCAGATGACCACCAATCCCACAATCAAACAAACACGGGTCAACCGAATCCAGCGCCGCTTGATAAATAGATCTCTAAAACAGGACCGCTTGAATTGGTTGAATGGGCCTACCTACCGGAACTCACCCGGACACTCCGAGATCGTGTTGCAGAAAATATATTACCGGCGGCTTAAATTTTGTACTTGGGTCTAGCAATGTACGAGGTCAGCGCGAATTCGGGACCGGCTCTACCTGCCTAGCAAAGCTGACACGGTAGTGGATGTACACAACATGCTTAATGCCAGTTATTGTCTCTGTCCACTTGTCTTTCATTGGAAAGCCGCAGCGAGGATATATCTCCAGGATGAGGGCAAGGGCGTGGAAGCGCCGGAGGGAAAGAGCGATTTTCGGTGGCTGCAAAAGAGTACGAAAAGCAAGGAACGCTGCTGTGGGATGCGAGAGGGGAATTTCAAATCAAGAGGATGAAGATAAAAAAATGAACAAGCACACCGGAATTTACCCAGCTACTCGTTCTGAGTTCTTTAAGCGTATTCCTTCATCATCTTTCTGCTGCGCAGTCTCGTACTCTCGTACCCACGGTCCTCCAAGGCGAAATATAAGAATAAGGGAGCCGACACTGAAGCCGGACCATGCTGCAGGAGTAAAATCGCTGTCCTTCTTCACCCCTCGAAATATTCATGGTCCCAGCAACGGCTATTGCTCACAATTCGTCCAACAGAGCCCGAGAGACTGTTGGCAGCCACAATGGCTGGTGGTCTAGGGTCGACGACAAGCGGGTGCAATGTGACGTGTTGTCGGAGAACCTTAGATCCCTGACGATGAGGGTAAAACGCGGTATGACTGTCACTATTGTCCACGCCCGCGCTCGCGTGAAATATCATCCCTGACTCTGCTGGGGGGCGATGCACTAGGGGCTTTGAGGTAGAAATGAGGGCTAAGGCATCCAAACTGTGAAAGAGTGTAATGAATCATGTCATCTCCACATCCGGACTTTATACTGGCGATAAGTTGCATGATCTCATGGTTTTCGCCATGCCGGATTCCTTCAATGATATATCTCACATATGCCATGTAGTAATCACGCTCCTCTTCAGTTCTCTTCGCGTTGACCTTCCGGCGTCGATCCGACGCTTCATCGATGATACATGCCCGGTCATGGATCCGACATTCGGCACAGGGGCCACCCTTTTCGTCGGGGGTACACTACGTAGGACCCAGAGCAGATTAGTGATTCAGTTTGCAAAGCCATATGCTGGAGGAATTATTACTCGCCCCCTCACCAAACGGAAGGTGATAAGAGTTCATCTGATTTTATAATGCAGAAGGGAGAACCAAAGTACCTTTGTCCGACGATGTTGACATTCCTTGCACGCGGCCGATGCTCGCTTCGTCTTGGTGTCCTCGGGAACTCGAGATATCGTCCGTTGTTCATCGCCCAGTTTCGGGGCGAGCGGTCGACCGGCCATGATCTAGCGGAAGGTTGTTTAGGAGAATGCGAAGTGAAGGTATATTTGGAACGGGTAAAAGAAGAGAATCAGTCGATAACAGGAATAGAATGGAAAGGAAATCAATAATCCACCACGTAGGCCTATACTCTCTAGGCGCTGGTGCATCTAGAAGTCACCTATTTCCACATTATTGTCAGCCAAGAAGAGAGCTGACTATAGACGAGCCGGAAGTTCAAATGCTGTAGCCAGCCTCCGTCTGCTTGATCGCAAATGATTATGGGGGGAGAAACGAAGATGAAGAAGATAAAGTGGGTAGGCAGTATGAGGAGGGGTCATCCGTGTTAGGACTTCAGGGACCCGTGGACAAGCCACTTTCCGTTTTAATAATGTGTGCAGACGAAGCGTGACATGTTGGATAATAATAATAAATAAAAACGGGAGGGAAATAAAAGCTTCAGCCTGAGCCGTCATACCTGGATCAGTTAGTGCCTTAAGCCCACAGGCCATCATGGACCTCAAGAAGACCGCGACTCCAGGCACGATAAGCGCAGAAACCAGAGCTTGTGCTCACTACTGCACTGTGAGACGCACTGAAGTCTGACAGAAGGTGGCGAGTCAGAACCAGATTTTCGAGTGGGGGATTGAGACGGGACTACTTCCAAGTCGTTTGAAGGAAAAAGCCCCGGGTGGATTTTCTCGACGGGGACAACAATTTACAGTAATAATCAGGTCGACGCAGGCCAATAGGTGACTGACACCGCCAAACCTTCTCAGCTAGTTCTCGATCCGGAGGGAAGCACTGAAGCTCCAATGCCCAGTTGCGCGGTGACATTAAAATCGGAGGCAGCCGTCGCAGAACCAAAAACTTTCAGTGGGTGACGAATATGCATGCCACCTATGGCAACCATGGACGGATTCCTGCCCGAGTACACGGTCTCCCAATCCATTGCATGAGACATTCCTTTTCAAATACTTGAGCCAACGTCGGCGTTCGAGGATTGATTCGGATCTCCCTGGATTCATAAGACAGTCTCAGCGGCCCTTAGTAACACGCTGTTGCTTTTCCGTCCTCCTGAGACTGGTACTCTCTGAGATGGTAGACTAAGGTAAGCCTTGCTGTGGGTGACCTCCTTACGAGCTAACATCCGATGTATTATTCCACATTCCATACGAATCCGTCAGCTGCGGAATCATCACCCGGGTTCTTTGATAGGCTGGGAGGTGCTCGCTCAGCGGAGACGATCATCATTGCTCGAGGAGAACCGGTTTGGCCTGTGGTTTTCTTATCTCCCCTCCACCGCCATCCTTTCCGGCGACGGGAGTATTCCATCTTGTCTGAAGAAATACGGCCCTGGGCGTAGAACTTAGGGATTTGCAGAGGCTGGCCTGCATCTCGTGTAGATGAGAACACTTATGGAATTGCACGGCAGGGATCGTAAAATGTACTTTTGGCAACTTTGAGACTTGTGAGTCTCAATAAGTCAGTAGTGTAAGTGTATACATTATGGTGTCTGGCCATGACGGGACGAGATTATTATTGTGGAATAACGATGCCTGTGGCAAATTCTTGATGGAACCTAAGTCACGGGGTTGGAGCTTGAAGGTGGGAACCTACCTTAAGACTACAGGTAGGTTTGTTCCACGAACAGGGCACTAAACCTATTGAGAAGTATTCATTATAACTGGATTTAGTACTATTTTCCCCTTATTCTGAAAGGTGCTTCAACTTGAAGTAATTTGAGCCTTCAGGACAAGGATAAAAGATAACTAAAAAAAGCAAAGATATTGGCAAAAGTATTCTATGGTGTGGAAAAATGGTGTGGAAAATTAACGGAGCAAGTACGGAGTAGAAGGTATACAGAGATAAATCAATCCATACTTAGCTGTGTTGCCCGGACTCCAGCTTTTTTCTAATTTATCCGAATGAGGACAGGAGTTGATCCTCGGAATTTTGTGTAGCCGATCTTCGCCCGCTCTTTTGCCCAGAGATCTAGTCACGTGCAATCTCGTTTTAAGCAAGCTGCACCCATTGCCCTGTACCTACTAAACTGCTATCCCATCTGCAGAGAGAGGAGAAATTCAGTTATCACGACGTATTGTTCAAGGTCTACTCCCCTGTCCGATTGTTATCAAGAATGACATGCTGTCTTTTCTCCTGAGCGTTATGCACAAACTCATCCCGAGCGCGCTCTAATCCTGCCCAGACTTCTCTCGCCATATCAATAAGCTTTCAGACGTTACCGCACGACTCTCCAGACTTTTAGCGGAAAATGTTTTCGCACTGGTCGAGACCTGCTCAGATCTTTGGACCGATCTGGCGATGAAGCTAGCGGAGTATTCGAGACTGCGCGAGGTTGCTACCCCTTGAAGCACAGGCGCACACTGCATACTGCTGCCGGACGATCTTTAGGTATCCTCTGCGCTGCGGCTTACTGTGCTGCAACTAGCACAGTGAGAGGATGGTACACCCAGACACGGAGGTTTCCCTTCGTGGAACAGACTACCCGAAGAACATCTGCAGATCAGTTGCGGCAAGGGGGTGAATCCGGCAGTGGTAAGACGTTGATGGATAACGGTAAACATTCGTCGTGCAGGGCATATGTTCCAGACGAACGCATTGCTGCATGTCATATTAAGGAGGGCGGGCCCTAGGAGGAACACCGGCTGGTAGACTACTAGACCTTGGCCGTCTTACCATGGGCATCCCTACCGGGATTGACCACTTGGTGTACGTCGTGGAGCTGGAGAATTATCCTGCACGGGAACTATTGGAAGCCAGCAGGCTCTTCCCTGAATGTTACTTATCTCCGGGACGCGGACACAGATTCGTGAAGAACCCACTGTGGTCAAATCAGTATCGACAGACAAACAATAGTATGAGGCCATCGGCTATCGAGTTAACTCAAGCTGGAAAAGGGATCCGAGGACGGTAGTGGACAGAAAGAACTTGACCTCAAAAATCGGGATAGGTATCAACATATTTTGTTGTCTGGACGACTCCATCGGACAATAATCTTACGACCCTCCATGGAAGTGCAGGAGGATAATGCCGTTGATAGTTTGCTCCATCAAGGTTCATCATTCAAGATCTTGCATGTAACCCCCCTTTCCCTCCGGGGGTCCGGGAGAGACGGCTCCAGAGCATCAGCGGGGACATTCGACGGTATCCTCATTCCTCAGATTATTTCCATTTGGCAGTAACGGGCTTCATACATTCACTCAACCGGAGGCTCTTTCTGGCTGTCACTTCCTAAGTAAGTGTGAGAGTCATTAGCGGAGGAGGGCGCTCAACCAGTGCAATTGACGTTGACTCCATTCAAGCGCAGGCACACAGCCTGATTACGAGGTCAGTCTCCTGTTAATATTTTCAAGCCTAATACAGCGAATAGATATCCTTGCGGCAACGCCTCTGCGTCCAGCATCCACCCGAAGATGGCAAGGCAAACTCGAACTATACTCCAACTCTCTATACCGCACCCCTTCGCAGCCTAAGGCGCCCGGAGAACTACTTTAATCCCTTGGCAAGGAACCACAAGTGACAAATAAAAAAGTACGTACGTACGTCGGAATTATCTTCCTTGAACCTGCTTCAGCAAGGCTGCCAAGGCATACCGTACGGAAGGAGTTTCCGGACAGGTCCAAGTCCAACGCATCTGCAATCTCCTCTTAGTGATCCATCACAACTCACAAATATCCTACGTGCTTACAGCCACAACTCCGCACCAACCTCTCCAGGCCTGCCAGGCAGCCGAACTGAGTCTGCGTAAGGCTACAAGCGACTCCCATGGCACAAGCCCCCTTGCATAGGGGAATGGTGACCCGGCCTTCTGTGGTAGATAGTCTTACGCTCTCTCTCCCCAGTGTGTCTCTCCCGCATTGCAGCATTATTATCACCGGGCTTTATGGCTGCTGATAGGCCGAGTTAACCTCCGGATCTGGTTAAGTGTCTTGCCCGAAAACAAGGCAGCGAAGCGCCAGGATGCATCGCAGATCCTGCAGGAAAGAAAAAAAAAAATAAATAAAAATAAAAAATAAAATAAAATTTAGGTAACTGGGGCCACAGCAAAAACGTGTGCCGTTGTGCCGTTTAAGGGGCCCACATCAACCCGAGTCCCTACTCCCTAAGGGCCTATAGACTATAGCAACTTGCAACGGTGAGACTGGCACTGCTAGAGTCAGTTCCCTTCGCCATTGGAATCGGCCGAGAGCAGCGAGTCGGCTCCAAGTTTCCAACGGTGCGTTCAGTTTAGACTACCGTATGGGATGAGATCTATCACCTCGTCCTGCCCTGTTTCAGCCCCTGTTATATGCAACTTGTTTTCTGCAGGCCAGATATGTGAGGGACAGCTCGTGGATGTGCTCTATCCTGATGCACTGCACTGACACATAAAGATGTACGACAATGCTTGCGGGACCATCTAAGGTAATGTGACAAAATGATTATTAAGGCCTAGCGTAGCCTTGAAAGTTGTGCAAGAAAGCTAAATACGGTCCAAAGAACAATAGATACAATATCAAAGAAAAATCAAAGGAACACCAAGCCCACCCGCCAAAAAGACAAATAATACAGTAGAAGTAACAGTCAAGTCGTTAGAGGGTGATAGAGGAACGCAGTGACGAGCAAAAACGCCCGTGATCAGTATATCGGTCTGCCCTCATCCCATCTACGGGCCTGTGAGTTCTGGCTTTTCACCGCCGATACATCAATATCCGGGGAGCGGTTACCAGAGCTAGACAGCGGAGGAGAGAGCACCTTGTCGCCTTCCCTTGGGGTGTTTGGGCCCTCAATGATCGGTCGTCCAACACTGCCAATGCCTCCAACCCACTCCCAAACACGCGCGACATCCCCACCACGGCCCTCGCGGACGGCGGCCCGGATGTTAGCGTTGCCCTCAACTACGCGGCGAACACGTTTCCAGAGTTCCTCACGGCGGTTGCCTCGCAATTCATAGCGGAGCACGTCATCGCGCAGTTGGCCAATGGGGATATACGGTTCGGGGGCTTGACCGCGCGAATGCAAGGCTGCCTGGGTTACGAGCCGATCTAAGGTAGTGGCTACTAACTCGGGCACACGAGCGAGGTCCGAACGCCGGGCAATCACTCGAGACCGAGCATAAGCTGCAGCGGCAATGCAAACGGCTAAAACTGAAAGAGGTAGTCGATACGCGAGGAGAGTAAGTCTGGCGTTGCGGCGCAGGGCGCAGATGAGGGGGAGGCGGGCGACGGAGTTTGATGTGAGGGTAAGGACAGACGAGGATCTGTAAGGGTTTTGTCGACTCTGTTAGTTCAGATGCATACGTCAGAAATATCGTCCTCAGATGCCTGCGCAAGTACTGTTTCCGACAAGGGCCCAGGCAAACCCTCTCAGAAAAAAAAGAAGAAGAAAAGAAAAGAACTAACTTACGGTGCTGTCTTAGCAACAATTTCCTCCTTGGCGACGATCTCTCCCAGCGCTCCTCTCCACAAATCGTCGAATTCAGTGTCGGTCATACCTTTCCGACGCTTCTTCGCAACTTCCTCCTTAAGATCGGTCTCCGTGATATCAGGCCCTGCCGTTGGTTTGCTACCGTCAGAAAGTTCACCGCATTCCCATTTGGCCCTCCGATCGCGAAGGGCTTCTACAGCCTTGTCCGCAACGGCCTTAACGCGGCGCGCCTTCTCACTATCCGGTTCGCAGGTTGGCGCAAGGGGCACTAGGCCTCCGAGCGACAGAGGATGAGGGGTCAGGATGAAGTCATGTTCACAGCGAGCCTCGAAGTTAGGGTAACAGAAGGCGTGAGCAGGGCATGGTTCGCATTGCGGTTCAAGGATGTTAGCCCACTCGGGGACTTTTGTCTCTGCCAACGACCAGGTAGGCTTTCCAATTCCACAGTATCCAATTTCTACCTTCTCTTTGCGCCACCAAGCACCAAAGCTTGTGAACAGCGAAAGAATAATTAACCAAGATATTGATCGCACGATTGTTCCTTGCTTTTGTTGGCGTCTGCGAGGTCTCGGAGGATACATTAAATCCGCTTGTTGGTGTTCCAGTGCCAGTTGTTCTTCTGGGGTGAATTCTTCACCAGCTTCACTCTCGGCTTCCTCATAGACTTGGTAATGGAGATCCTTCCTTGGTGATCCAACGAGTGGCTGATTTGCACCATCGAAATCGTCCTCACTCTTAATATAGGCTGGGGATTCAGACTTGCGGGACGGTACATCCTTGTATGGCGATTTAACAATAGACTGCCGTACGCTGCTATTCCTCTTCCGTTCTGAGCTCGGCACCCCAGACTTCCTTCGATCCCAAGCAGCCGGTGAGCCGCTCTGGAATGGGTTATCGTCTGTAAATACGCCCCGGTCCTGTGGCTCTGTTTTTATAGCCGAGGCCGGAGTTTCCGGCTCGGCAGGCGGAGTCAAGTTTTTTCGCCGCAGTTTTCCAGCAGTGGATGCGCGGGGTGTCATTGTTTTCGAAGCGATAGGCGTCGCGAAGTTTTCATCGTTCGGTTGTTCCGTGTCGGCGGTCTGAGTCCGACGTGATCTCGTAGTTGTCCTCCTGGAAGACGGAGTCGCCGTAACGCTTGCATTCTCGGTTTCAGCGGTTGACGCTCGGGTGCTGGCTCTGGATACACCTCTCCTCTTCGTAGTAGAGGCTGGCGTGGGAGCCACATTCCTCTGCTCGTATTCATGCTCACTCACTACCGACCCTTCGCGACTCGGCATGTCGGTAATACCTTCGCTCGTCCTCCTCACCCGCTCCCGTTCACGGAGTAGCCTCCTCGCCTGAGGCAAAACTTCGTCCTCGAGTATACGGATAAGCTGCGACTTCTTGGCTGAAGCTGGATAGGGTACATCGTGACTAACGAGGATCGAGCGCAGACGAGGGACAGTGAGGGAATTTAAATCAAAGTCCGGAGACAGGTATTCGTAGTCGTCGGCCATGATTTGACACGCCCAGTGCAGTTTTTTTTCTTTTGAGGCGAAGTTGCGTCACAAGTTTTGAAGGGCTGTTCGTTCAAAGGAAGGGAAAAAGATTATTCAGGCCGATTTGCCCAGCAGCAAAATCCTCAATAATGTTTCTCAAGAGAACACGCCTCAGGATGGAGAAAGACCTGCGTTCGTCGTGGATCACAGAAGTCGCGCCGACCGTATCCAGGGCAACAGGCGGGGCGAGCGGTAGAAGCCAAGCTAGCGGCCGTTACAACTTTCCGTCTGTCGATTCTACTCTGCCCGGTGAGCAGTATGTAGTCGGGGCGTCAACTTCTTCACACAGACTTAACGACGAAAGGTAGGGAGGGTGGCAATGATCTGAGAGTGAGGGACTGATGGAAACTCGAGAGCGAGTGAGTGAAAGGAAAGTCTGGAAAGAAGAAGATCAACAAACAGAACTCTCACATGACCTGGTATCTTCGCCACTCTTCAATCATGACGCAAGCTATGAAAAGACAGTACTCGGAACTACCTAAAGGTAAAATGAATGTATTTACTTAATTTGGTCCGAGCATGCACAAGGAGACTTAATCTACATGTAGATAGACAGCAAGTAGAAATATAAAAACCATGGTTGGAACTGTGCTCCCTCAACCGGTGTTGACCAAAAGCTCGCACAGGAGATCAATCAAGCGCCCATTTGCGTCTTGCCCCATGCTCACCTGCCCTTCCCAAACGCCCAAAGCAAAATGAAAAAAGAGAAAAGGAAAGAAAAAAAAAAGAAAAGAAATAAAGAACCGTCCATATAGATGGTTTATACCAAGATCGCAGCACGCAAGCATTAGGTGGTTGCAGTATACACACAAGATGATTAAATAGTAGAAAGCGAGGTTAGGGTGATAGAGAGGGCGTGGTAAGGGTATCTAGCTAAGGGATGAAGAGGCCGACTCGCTAGAGTTGAATACCGGGGTATAATTGAGGTCTGTCGCACTAGGGCTCGGGGACGCGCCAGTGATGCCAGCACCATTGACAGCAATCTGTTCCTTGAGAGCCCTATATTCGGCAAGCTGAGTTTGCAATTGTTGCAGGATCTCTCCAATGGGGACGGCGTGGTCGTTGAGTTGATCGCCAGGCTTGAAAGGCCGCATCATGTTCCGCAAGGAAAGTGTGCTTATGGCAACCTACTCCTGGTCAGTAATGCATTTATTGAACGGGTTGTGTGCAATGGTCAACAAACCTCAATCCGAGTCACTTGCTGCTCAACCAAACTAACAACGGTCGAATCCGCAAGTTCACCACCGTGCCTCTTTATTATGTTGAAGAGGGCCTGATTCGGCTCATGGAGTCGCGCGTCACCTGGATGTTCCAATGCTCCACATAACCTTTCGAGCCGAAGTGTCACCTCCCACATGCGCCAGATAAGGTCGGTCTGGATCTGGAGCTGAGAGTGTTCGCTTATGGTGGTAGGTGCATTCTCTTCCCCGGTAGCCGACTGGTCGAAGCTTGTCAATCGTCCGGACAAGGAATGTGGATAGACGAGATACAATGGTTCTGGATTCTCCAGTCCCTTTAACTTCCGCTCGCCTTGGTCTTTGATCACAAACCCTTGACTGTTGAGCTGCTGTAGTTCGCGCCGAATATTGTTCCCTAAATTGTCCACTGCATAACTCTCTTCCGAGCCTGTAGAGGCTGCGCGCTCGCTATCGGCAAAGACCTCCAGGTTACGCTGCATATCACTCATGAAGTCGGACGAGACGAAGATTTGCCCACCATCAGCAACCGCCGAGATCCGCGACGCACGATTTACCATTGGTCCAAAATAATCCATGCGGTTGGTAATGGGATCCTTCTCACAGACAGGCTCACCCCAGTGAATTCCCATGCGCACAGATAGGCCTCGGAAGATAATGTTGTTTTCCATGTCATAATGGACTTGACATTGAGACTGCTCCAAGATCTCCGTTGGCCATTCAGCTTCGAGAAGTTGGGTTTGACAGTTGAAGCACCACAACAATGCAGAGGTGGTCGTGGGGAAGGCAACCATGAAAGCGTCACCTTCCGTCTTGACTTCGTATCCACCAATAATTCCCAACTGTCGACGGAAAATGTCATTATGTATTTGAATGGCAGACCGCATCGCATCCGGACATGTCTCCCAAAGACCAGTAGATTTCTTGATATCAGTAAAAACAATGGCCAGCTCACCAACTGGAGCGTCAACAGTTTCGAAACGGGCCAACCTGGAGTCTCCTGGCATATCACGCTTCTTCGGACGTTTCGAAGTTGGGATTATCTGGTCTTCGGACTGACCCAGGCCAGGAAGGCTAGGTCCGCGCCACACGCGCTTCTCGCGCTTTTTGAGATCCCCAACTCCAAGGATCATGACCATGAGCTTATTGGTAGCTCCGAATGACAGTGCAAGGTCCCTGATCTTTTGAGCGGCAACCATAAGATCTCTGCGCTCGGCCCTGGTTACGTCCACGACAAGATCTGGTGTGACATAGTCCCAGAGTTCTTTCGAGGCGAGTATGACCATTTCGTCTTGTTCAGTGAGACTGACGTGCATCGTGTGAGGTGCTGCAATTACGGCAGGCATTAGGTGGAAATAGCCAAATGACCTCGACACAGGAAGGAAATCATTCAGCTTGCCGTTCCGAGAGACGAAGCCTCCTGCAGCGCGAATCCTTGCTCTCTCTTCGGCTTCGGCTGGATTATGGTTCTTGGTCAGATACCTCATGGAACCATCTGACTTCACAAGAATAGCCTGACAATCGCCAATATTTGCCGCATATAGATCCATATTGTTCAGATACAGCACTGTCGCGACGCCACCAGATTGGAGGTCCTCCTTGTTGAGTCGCACTCTCTTCTGGTCAGGAGAGTCATCCCGGTACTGCTGGATCTCCTGCTCAAAGGACTTGTAGCAGGAAAATGCCATGTTCCGATTCAGAGTTAGGAAAGTCCGTCGGAACGCATCCAGCGGCGTCTCTTGCTCATCGACGCGCAAACGCTTGAGCTCACCTGAAAAGGTGGGGAGGAAGTTCTCATGCAAGAACTTGGCGACCCTGGAACCCCCGGTAGAACAAGGCTGCCCATCAAACATCCCAACCACGGTCTCCACATGATCTGGCTTCAAGCGGGGCACAATCATGTCAATAATCGAAAGGTGCTCGCTTTTTCCCAAGAAGTCCGCCATTCCGTATGCTAGTGAACCGGCTAGGGAAGCAGACGTCCTTACGCGCCGGTCTTCATTCTCCTCCGGAATAGTGGAGGTCGTGAGGGTAACGTCCATCAACCCAAGGACCCTCAAGTGGGTGAGCGAATTGAAGTCAGTCAAGTCTGTGCCATTGCCTGGCTGGGAACCGAGGGAGGACACGCTAGGTTTGATCTCCAATCGCTTATTCCCGGAAAAATTGAGATACCTCAGGTTCCGGTTCCAGTTCCAGTTCCAGTCGTACGGCCAGTTCGAGACATTGTACTTCAGGTAGTTGCTGCCGACGTCGAGGATGGCAAGCTTGCTCACTTTGCAAAGTTCTGCCGGAAGGACCTGGAATCGGTTCGCATTAAGATTGAGAATCTTGAGGCTACTTCCTTCTTCGAGATCGTCTGAAGGAAGCGAGGTAAGTTCATTGCCTGATAGGTACAGTTCAGACAGTAACGGCCAGCGCCTCAATAGCCCTGGTGGAAGCTCCGAGAGGACATTGTAAGAAAGATTCACCACCCGTAGCTCTGGAATGAAGGATAACTCGCGGAAAATGTCATCTTCAAGGCGATTATCTGCCAAGTAGAGATTCCTAAGCGAGCCACCAAATGTGGTCGCTACATGCTGGGAGAAATTTGAATCCTTTCGTGACGAAGGACTGCTTTCTGTGAGTCTGGAAGCTGCGGACACCTTGCGTCCGTTTTGGCTTATTGAGGATGCAACAGATGGCTTCCGGTAGCTTGCGCCGTTGGGAGAACTGCCAGTATTTAGGGCACTCCCGGATGTTTGGCTAGGTCTGCGTGTCTCCTGTTCCTCTAGAGAACCGAGATCATCATAGCTGGGTGTGATAGAACCAGCCGGGGTTGCTGCAGGGGTAACGGTAGCTTCACCAGGAAGTTGAGGGATCGGGGCCCCATGTTTAGGAAAGCTATCCAGCACGTTCGAAGACACGTTTAGTGTCTCCAGTTTCAGACAATACCAAATCTCAGGTGGTAACCGTCGCAAATTACACTCCCTCAGGTTCAGAAACTTGAGTTCAGTCAAACACCCAACAGTCGCAGGAAGCGCCGAGAGCGGGTTCTTAGTCATGCTGAAGTGTTCCAGTTTTCGCAGTTTACCAATATGCGGTGACATAGACATAAAGTGGTTCTTGTCCAGGACTAGCTTTGTAAGGTTGGGCAGTGCCTCAAACATCGTGTCACGCAATTGGACCAGTTTCGCCGAAGCAATGTTGAGGGACGTTAAAGTAGGCATTGGTGCGTCAATTTCAAACTGTGTAATGGGGCAATGGTCCAAGACTAGGGTTCGTAGTCGAGGGAAAGACCCCTTAAACTTAGAGACCGAATTGTGTCCAATTAAAAGCAGCTCCAGACGAGGGAGAAGTGCCAGATTGTCAATACTTGTAATCTCATTAAAACGCGCATCGATCTCTTTCAAATTCACAAGATCTTTGAATGATTCATCGAAAGAGCCCCTGAAGCCGTTATTGGTCATCCAGAGTCGCTCAAGATTCGTCAGGCTGCCGATGTTGGGAAGCTCAGAAATGGCGTTGAAACTTATATCGAGGTCCACCAAACTCGTCAAGTTGGAGAGAAATTTGGGAAAGACTTGGAAGTTGTTTGAAGAAATATTCAAGCTTCTCAGATATCGAAAATTTCCGAAGTAGTCCGGCAGCTCCGTAAGCCTGTTGTTGGCCAGTTTAATGCTGACAAGACCTTGTAACCTATCAAGATTCGCGTGGTCAAGTTCCTCCAGAAAGTTGTTGGACACGTCCAAATACGTTAATCGACACGCGAGACTGAAGCTGGCAGGTAGGCGCAAGGCCTCGCTGCCTATGAACTTGATCTCTCGCAGATTAATACAACCCTGGATGAAATCCTTCGGGACATCCAAAGCTAGATTCCGTGACAGGTTGAGTGATATGATTTCGGGCGCCTTTTTGTACAGCGCGATGGGAATCGTGACGAGGCTCCGCCCTTGAAGATCGACGTGGCTGAACTTCTGGTTCTTGCTGAAGCCCGGTTCGCCCTCAAGGCTGCTATAGCCACTGAGCTTCGTGGGCAGGAAGGTAAAGCGCAGAATATAGCTATGGTCTTCTCGACCAATCTCCTCAATCCTGTCCTTCTTCGTATAACCAATCTGTTCAAGCAACCGTTTCTGCATGAGGATTGGTCGCTCATTGAGGTCCAGCTGCCGAGAGAGGTCATTCTTGCGCATAACTATCTCGTAATTGTTCAAATGGTCCGTCAGGAAAGACTTTTTACCAAGGGACAAAAGGACATCAGCAACTGTTGCACGTAAACCGGTCGACAGTGTGGCAAAGGTTCCGTCGATGCGGAACACCCGCATGAAGTACGAGGTCCCGTCAGGTTCAGATATGGTATGCGCGTTCTCGTAGGCCCTCTTCGGTATCTTGGCTGTGATTTCGTCCCTTTGCCTTTTGACATGCCAGCTCTCCGGAGCATCCCAATTGCCGGTGGTTATCTGGTCACCCGGTTTCCTTTCGTCGGGATTGGTGGAGGTTCCGTCGTTAACTGCATTTCCGCCACCCGGAGATGGCGCCTGGACAATTCCTTCCATATGGGAAAGATCCGTGTCCAGAGCCCAGACGCCAGATTCTTCAGGGTGTTTCATATCCTTGCCAGTCGGGATTTCTTGGCCAACTCCACGGCGGCCTCGAAGTTTCCCAGTCCCTATTCCCAGGCCCTTGCCGTCTTTCCTTCGCTCAGGCTCCCCGGTTTCAGCGGATTTGGTGGATGTTAAACCTTCTAAGCTTCCATGTCGTCCGCGTCGTGCAGGAGACGCTTCTCGTCGCGATAGTTTAGAGGCGCCTTTAATACCATCATGAGGTCCTTTCGAGCCTGGGAAATGCTTTAGATTGGGGCGTATTATCTTCCCGAAAAAGGACCGTTTGGACGACGAAGGTCCTCCTGGAGAACTCTGGCCTGGATCTCTGGCGTAAGCGCTTTGGATACTCGGTGTGGGACTCGTTGACCGCCCAAGGTTGGTCGACGAACTTGTCGCAGTGCGGTAACCTAAGCTGTTCTCCCTGGACGGGCGGAGTCCAAGAGAGAAATCATCACGACCCGTTGTGGGCCGCTCAGGGTATCCAGCGAGATCTCCTGCGGCAGTTGGCTTCTCTTCTTTACTCCGTGAATGTCGGTGTCCGCTAAAGCGTCTACGAGACAGATCCCTCGAGGAGGTAGGCACGCCTTGTGCACCAAAGCGATTACGGTCCGGAACTGTAGGAGATTCACGGACGGGAGCTTCTCCGAACTGCGAGACATCCTAAAATTTGTTAGCGTGTTAATGACGTCTGGTTCAATCACTCACATTGATGCTCTGGTATAACCAAGGCGTTATCTCGCTCGGAGGAACCGGCGTTCGGGGCCGGGCTTGCCGTTGAGCATCGTCCTGGGAACCTTCCGGCGTATGTCTGGACGCGTCTGAGTTAGCTCGTTCTCGAGCCTTGAACTGATCAATCGACGACGGTTTGGGTCCCTTATTTTGGTTACTCTCAAAATCATGTTTCGAGTCGGCAGCTGACGCGTATTCGTCACCGAAGAACCCCTGCAGCTTCTTCCTGAAACGGCCGCCGGAACTGGACTTAGAACCCTGGCTACTGACAGTCGTCGCACTCGCAACGGATGGGCGCCGATGATCCCCATTGTATTCCATATCTGGAGGCTCACTGGCGTATGTACGTCCGGTCCCGGGGCGAAATGTAGCCGTGACTGGCGATGCCTCATGTTCAGAATGGTCGTGGAAAAAGGTGCCCTGGGCGTCTGAGGGCCCCAACCGGGGGGGGTAGGATAGTGTGGAGTTCGGGTCGGTTGAAAAGTAGTCGGCATAATTGGTGTTCGATAATTGCGCAGTTTGGTTTCCAGTTGGTGGGGGGCCCGGATCGTCGCCCCCAAGGACAGCTAACGCCTTCCGCTGACTACCAAAGCCTGGATATTTGCGCTGATCGGTTGGGGATACGTCAGGCGATCCCCAGGAAAATGTGGACGTGTATAAATCATTCGGGGGGTCTAACGAAGAAGGCCTCGGCGCCTGCGTCTCGAGTCTAAAATTGGTCAATCGCCGCGCCAAACAAGTACTTTCCCGCCCCTAGTCAGTAGTGGCGCAACCCAATACAGCACAGGGGGCGAGTTTGCTTCAATGAACACAGCATATACGCGATAGGGGCAAGCAGGCAGAGTGGACAAACAATGTGTCATGTCCTTAGTAGATGAACGCGGCCACTTAGTCCTCGCGCGGTAACCGGGGAGCGATGACTTAAGGCGAGACCCACGCGCTCTGGAGCGCATGGGACAGTCCTGAGCCCTCACGACGAAAAGAACATGACGACATCACCGGAATAATTGAACCAGACAAAAGCAGGCTTACCTATCATTGTCATCGTCCTTCGAATGCGGAGATATGCTTCGACCACCCGGCACAAGGCGGTCCTGATATTGGTAATTGCGACCATCCCTTATGGTTTCCTGCGACAGTCCGCTGTTCTTCCCAGAGCTTTCCGTGCTACCTCTCCCTTCCTTCTGATCGTCGCCCGGAAAGGCCATTGTTCGATAATATTCGGGCGCCTCCGGGATCGAACCGGAGGGTTTGGCGGACATTCAGAACAAGTGCTATTAGAATATCACGACGCGACTACTATCACCAGAACCTTCGCTTCGAAGACAATTTGTCGTTGACGCGAAGCGTAATATGATGCAGTCGTTGAGGTCTCCGGCGGCGAGTGACTGGGGTCTTTCAGCGTACGGCGACAGTGGTGCGGCAAATGTTGGGTAGCCTCTGTTGTAGGGACCGCAGGCTTAGTCGTAACACACAGAGACTTGTGTATGGGGCGGACAAAATTGGGCGGACTCAAGAAAGCTGTATTGCTGTTCCGAAGTAAGGTAGTTCAGTTTATGGTCGGGGCGGCAGTGCTTCATCTGGAGGGTGAGCGGCAGCGATCAGGAAGCGCCATCGCACGGTTTGGGGCAAAACCCCACGAGCGCATGACATAAAATGATATATATATATAAGAGGTTGGTAAAACCAGTCCGCAGCCAAGGGGAGTTGTGGGCGGTAAAGGCGTCAGTCAGTTGCAGGTGAGCAGATTCACAGTGCCCGTCACCGCAGGTGGTGTTGGAGTCCATGGCGTTGAGGCTCTGGCAGGCCGGATACGCTATTCCAAAATAAGCAGTTTTGAGCCCGCATCACTTCAGGGTAGTCAGTGTCTTACTCCTTTACGAGCTTCAGAATAGAACAGTATTCCTATTTTTAAAACTACTAGTAGTTCTAAACGCCTTGATTCAGTGCGCACAAACATAAGCTGAAGTTTGAGGCGCTATCAGCAGGGTACTTTCTAAGGAGTATGCATGAGGGGCTTCATAGGTAGGTCGGTAGTTATTAGCTAAGTGATGACATAATTCATTCCTGTCTTGCTTCCCCGGGGTTGAACCTAACCCAGGATACCTACCGAATAATACCATGGAGTGGATGGTCCTGAGGTCTGTGTGTCGGATGTCCGTGCTCTGCAAACATCCTTAGAAGTTAGGAGTTTGGACCTCAAAAACACCTGTGACCATCAAAAGGACGACCGTTTTAGCGGTACAATAGGATGCCGGGTATATGTATTGCTTCTATCAGTAAGTCATCTTAGAGAAGTATTTCCTCCCTGTCTCGGCTCAATTTCAATAATTGAGTTTACAGCAAGCATGTGACTCTTGCCATGGTACGTCCAAGTCCACAATGTCCTAAAAGTCCCGAGCTAAACTTAGTTAGGGGATAGCCTACCGAGCACTCCTCCGGGGCTAAACCCAAATAAGTTGATACATTCCTGGCTTGGCCCGTCTATTAGTTTTAACAGTCCATGGGTACTTTGCTGTAGTTAGGTAGGTCTTGTACCATCCCGTCCTTTCAAGGAAATATTTCCGGAGACTTGAATGGATCAAAACCTTGTTGTATAGGCCGGATAGGTACAATTGACTGACTCTGTAGGCATCTTAGCGCTCGAACAATTCTGACGCGTAAGTAGAAATTGTGCTGTGTCCATCATCACTTGCTATGTACAATAGTTGGAGATATATATATCTGGAGGTGGTTACACCTCACGGGCACCTACCACTTAGTAAGTTAATAGGCACGGGAGGGTAATACCCGCTCAATACCTCACTAAGCTCCATGATCCCATAGGTATAGGTATCCTACTGGACCGTCGTGCGGCATTGGAGCATATTCAATATTTGACCACGATCCGATAAGGGCAATTACACTTAAATTGTACTGTACCTATGGAAGGTAGCTGACATACTCTACGGTTCGCTCCCCTGGCGCTTACTACTTGTGAAGTCATATGGCCTTGAGACGAGGCTATACATTCTAATGGCCGTGGATCCTGAATCGATTGAAACTGGGGTCAATCAATTGCCCACTTGTTTTGCAGCGCATTTCGCCTCCCAGTGATGGTACAATTCCGTTCTCAGAAGGACGGCCATAAATCCAACATCTTAGCCACCCCGGTACAACTTAGGATTCAAGGCTTGCCTATTCTCTGTCATTCAGGAGCATAATATTAGGTATTATTATTGTTTCGCCCTTACCTTGTAATGTCGGAAACTCCAACGCACTCTCTCGAGAAAGTATTTCGTTACAACAGCAAGCCGGGCTTGCAAGGACAGTAATATCTGGCTGTCCGTAGAACTCGACCATACTCCATGAGCCGCATGACGGTAATCGTTGAGAACACCTTCAGAAGCCACTACGTCATGTTCTTGCTGCCATCTACCTACCTAGTATTTACCTAGTAGGTAGAGACTCAAACATACAGTCAAGAAGCCATTCTATTTCAGCTCAGCAAATAAGGTAGTTCTTGTGGAGGCGAGCAGATTGGGCTTGAAGTCTTCCTGCAGCGCCTAGATCCAGACAGGTTGTCAGGATTACGTTTTCCATGGCTGTCGATCGCTCATAACGCCAAAACGCACCAAGACTCTCATGTTCATCTCTTACTTATTATTATCGACAGTAGACCAAACATTGGGCAGATAGACGAAACGGGTGGGATAGGGGGATTAGTATTCATGATTCATGATATTCCCGATTCCACTGATCATCAGTTTCTAACTCTATAAGCCCTTAATCCTTCTGCCTGAGATAAAGACATCCCAGATTAGCCTCGGAGGGTTTCTTGCGTACTTGCATGGAGAAAACATGCGAGAATCAGATCGGAATGTGAGCGAAGCATGCCATCCATATGGTACCTATCTACGGCCCGATAGTCGGGTCCCGTCACCCCGCCGAAAGTACTTCCTGTATGTATCGGATTTCCAGCACGCCACGTACCACCAAGACACCGCCACATAGAGCTCAATCCAATCATATTCAGCTGGGCTGTCTCCAGCCGTCGACCCGTGACGATTGTGGAGCAGCCCAAGGAATTCCCGATCAGGAATAGCGCGTGTAAACAGCTCACGAGGTTGTCTAGGCTCCCAGCTTTTTACTTAGTACTCTAGAAAAGCAGTGGCTGGACGAATCTATGCAGGCGAGGCGAGGTCCACGTTCTTACCCTTGACATCAGCCACTCCAGAGACCGCGCTCTTTAAGTAGCATAATAGCAGGGTCTTCTCGCCCAAAATGATAACGCCCATCGTACCTTCTGCCTTTGGTTGCTCGACGCGCACCTTCCTCGACAGCGGATGCCACCGCTGTTGCTTCGTGGGAGCTCGCCAGTGACCGACACCTCTCTTTCAGCTCTTCAGGGAAGCTGACCTGGAACAGTCCCTCATTTATTTCTCCCTTGCCATTTTCTTATTATCCCTGTATGAAGATTCGTACCTAATAATCTACTGTCTTCGACCGTGTCTCCTACGTACCTATTGCAGCCTTCTTTCAACATGAAGCTCCGACTTACCACACTGGCCACCGGCCTCTCATGTCTGGCCTCGGTCGCAGCTCAGACATACACTGATTGCAACCCTATGGAGCAGAGTATGTTCCCCTTGCCCGATACCGATCTCAGCCAGACTAATTTCGTGAAGCTTGTCCGCCAGATCCCGCATTTGGAACCTCGGCCAGTTACGATTTCACCAAAGGCCCGTCCAATGATTTTACAGAAGTTGGGTCACCGACATACGGAAGCGATGGAGCGGAGTTTACTGTGTCCAAACAAGGGGATTCTCCGTTGATTCAGTCCAAGTGGTACATCATGTTCGGACATGTTGAATTCGTGATCAAAGCTGCACCGGGGGTGGGAATTGTCAGCAGTGCGGTCTTACAGTCTGATAACTTGGATGAGATTGACTGGGAGTGGCTAGGCGGAAATAACGTATATGTGCAAACAAATTACTTCGGAAAAGGGAACACCGACAACTATAACCGCGCCGCTACCCATGAAAATCCAGGGAACCAAGATAGCTTTCACACTTACACTATCGACTGGACTAGCTCGCAAATTGTCTGGCAAATTGATGGCAAAACAGTTCGAGTTCTTACCCCCGACGCTGCAGAGGCGGACCACTACCCTCAGACGCCAATGATGGTCAAAGTTGGCGTTTGGGCTGGTGGAGATCCTAACAACAGCCAAGGAACAATTCGTGAGTTTTCCCTTCTATGACCTATCTTTTTACCTTCCAATTGATCATATCTTGCTGACATACACAGAATGGGCGGGTGGAGTGACTGACTATAGTGATGGGCCGTTCTCAATGTACCTCAAGTCGCTTAAAGTGACTGACTACTCAACCGGCAAGTCTTATACCTATGGTGACAAGAGCGGCTCGTGGGGGTCAATTATCTCTGATGGCGGTGCAATCAATGGCAATGATGCTGCTCAGTCTGTTAGTGACATTGGTTCTGTTCCTTCGGCCACTGCGACGGCTGATAATGGCCCTATCCCATTTGAAGGGACGCATATGGACCCAACAGGCCGCGTAACCCCCAGCATCTATCCCTGGGTCCCGAGGCCAAGCTCAGATGAAGAGGACTCGCCGTCCACATCTCTACCAGGTGGCTGGACTTGGGCTGGCAGCGGAAACACCAAGCCACCTACCCGATACTCTATGAGTGAGCATTGCCCACAGTCCCGTTCTGTCTCGTCGGAATTTTTGCTAAATCGATGCCATCTCCTCAATCAGTATACGCTCCCGTCTACGTCAGCCTCGCCTCCCTCCTCATCGGGTTCATCCTTCCCCTCCGCCCCTGAAATCACGTCACATACTCATCCTTCAGCACCCCGCGAATCGAAGACGACTAGGCTCTCCATCACTACGACCGAAGAAATGGACAGTCTCACTTCCGTCACGGAGCGAAACCGCGCCGGTGCCCCAGATATCGCACCGCCAACTAATGCCGCCAACTGCATGCTCGACAATTCCTTGATCTCTGGTGCTTTATTCGCGCTTTTCTGTAAACTTTTGCTCTTCGCCTGAGACCGGCCGCCACAATCCAAGTTGCGAGCACGCAGCCGCAGTTCAGCGACGGCTACTTATGAGACATGCGCGACGAGACTTTTACGAAGGCACGAGTTTCTTAATGGCGTCGACTCGGCATATACATTGAATTACCAACGCCCCCTTTTTCATGACATGGTTCCGGTCCAGCAGCAGAAAGCCGAGGGAGACCACAAAACCGGACTGCAAATTGCAACCAACACAACCATGGCTCAACTGCGCTGACACCCACTTCTAGCCTCTGTACTCATATCCGCAGTCCGTGTTATGTTTATCTATAGATACCTACTTAATCCCGTCATGTCGCTTGAGGCCACCTGATATTGAGAAATTAGACTGGTTGACTTGTGCGTCGGTTGCGCACCTCCATGATCCAGAGTCATCGAAAAGCTTTCCTGGGCGGGCGACCCCTATTAGTATGACTGGATTATTGATACTCAATTGATCATCATTACCTTGACTATAATACTCGCGAGTGTAAGCCTAAGCATGCCGGAACTCTACCCTTGGCGTACTGAGTATTCCTCTTTTTCTATGAGGATGTAACCCTAGGACAGTCGCAGATCGGATCTAGTTGAGAGCAATAGACTGTACTAGGGTGAAGACATGGACGGGGTATTCAGAAAGCGATTCATTCGGACTTCATCAGCTTCCAAGGTTGATCCTAGCTCTTCCGATTTTAGTACCTAAGTACCTAACCTTTCACATTGCCCGGATTGGCCACGATGATTTACTTGATACATCCAATGCATCTCGCTGAAAGCACCATAATGTACCTAGTGGCGCTCCAACTCTGATCTATAGGGAATCACTCCGTTGGAATGTAAAATATCCACACCGTGACCTCGTATCACGCCCCATCTCATTCCTTGAGACGCCGACATCAGAAGCCCGAGTTCAAGAAAAGCTTGCTATGACTCCTCATGGCGCCGTGTTTCTAGATTTAGATTATTATTATTATTATTTTTAAATAATATATATAACGTTCCTAGTCGCGGTCTAGAGCTCGATCCGGATTTCAATTGTTTCCCAACCGTCGTACAAGTTAAAATAGGCTGTGCGAGGTGTAGTATGCAAGGCATCAAGTGACTGCAAGTGCTTAGATACGATTTAGGTACCTACTGTATGACCCCGACATGTGAGGCTTGTGAATAATCAATTGAAGGTAGCGTTAGACATATCTAGTACTGTTACAGGTACTACTACTAAGTACTAGTAGTCTCATTTCTAGCTCGTTATCTATCCGTGTAGGTACCTACTTCCCGGGGCAAATTTCTTTTCTCTTCATAGATCTTGCAGCTACAGTTCTTTTACCTGGACTAGATACATGTCATGGCAGCTAATCTTTCTCGTATGGACAGAACGGTCATAGAAAGCTGAGCTAAGTAAATAAAGATAGAGTACGAAAAAAAAGGCCGTAGACAACAGCTTCATGTATCCGCATATGGTTCGTAACATTTTCCGTGACATATCCATGGACGTCGTTAGTTGATGATGTGTAATTGCCAAGGCAGTCATACAGGAGTCTGGGCATGGATTTGCTTCAGGGGTGCAGGCCTAAGAAGCCCTCGTATCCCCATATATGGTGTGTTGATGGGGCTGTCCGGTCCGACATAGAGGAACACGTCGTATAGAAAGCCACCGAATGCACATCCAAGAAAGGGGACAATGAGTGGTATCTGGAAATAAAAATGAGAATGTGAGGAGAGTAGACAAAGAATGGGTGTCGACACTTACCCAGAAGTAATAATTTCCTGCCTTCCAGACCTCTGGCCCATACCCAAGCATGTACGAGACCAAACGCGGTCCAAAGTCCCTCGCGAGATTAATTGCATATCCAGTCTCCCAGCCAAAGCAGGCGCCAATACCAAAAATGGTAAAGAATAGGGTAAGAGGGAGCATATGTGAATCAGCCACGTTGAACCTGTTACTGACGGCAAAAACAACGAACTGCAAAATGGCGCTGGCAAGGAACTCGGAGAAAAACATCCCGGTGCGGGTCATAAACTCAGCTGGATACGTGCAGAAGATACCCCCCGATGCGGTAGCTGAGTATCCAGGTACGGTCCTAATGTTGGGCCCGCCTTCATAGACGTCGATGGCTGACTTGTAGTTTCCGTAGACTATGGCTGCAGCGCACATGCCTCCGAGGAGTTGGGCGAGGGCGTAGGTGGGCCATTTATGCCAGGGGTGCTTGCGGAAAAGGCAATGTGCAAATGTCACGGCGGGATTCAGATGAGCGCCTGATGGGAGGCTCACGTACACGCCGAGCATGCATCCAAGACTGTTTATCAACAAGGCGTTAGAGTGATAAAGTACCCGGGGGATGAAGAAATGTACTTGTACTTACCCCCAACCCCAAGAGATAGACTGATAGTTGCCTTTCTGGTAGTTGCTGAGTACAACCTGAGCCACTACCCCGTTGCCGAAGAGAACCAAGATCAACGTGCCGAAGAGCTCGCAAAACGCCTCGCGGTATGATGCCCTTGTCTTGCTCCACCACAACATTTTTGCCTCGCCTTTTGCAGATGTATTGGTTGTTACGGATGTAGAGCTGACTCCGGAGGCAGTGTCTGGCTTGGGGATTGTCTCCAAAGGGGACTGCGTAATCTGAGGGACTCCACGTTCCTCCATCTCAGGGCCCACGGTAGTCATATAGGGTAAGGTTATCAGATGTCCGTCGAAGTTGCGCTGTGGTTAGAGAGAGGGAAAGCTTGAGACCCCAACGGATGAAGGACGAGGGGGTTCAAATAGAATGTTGCAAGCGCTTCTGGATATCTTGTACCAGGTATGCAATGTCTTCACAGCAGCATTCACAGAAAAGCATGGTGTTACATTCACTGGGCTGGGACATTTGAGGATCAGCTAGAGGAAGACATCTTGCAGGTACGATATTGAAGACACAATAGGATCCTGGTAGAAAGCACTGACCAGAATGTAGGGATGAAGACGCAGCTAGAGAAGAGAGAAGTAGGGGTGATGATAGAGGGAAGATGTGGGAAAGGGCAGAAGCTTGAAGAAGAAGAAGAGGGAGAAAAAGAGGGGGAGCAAACAGGCCATCGCTGGTCAAGTCCCTCTGAGCAATTCACCGAATTCACTGCACTCTCCCAACTTCACTCAACCAGGTCCCCTCATCCTTGGCTTCATTCGCCCACCAGTTCTTTTTCCAATCCTCGTGTGTCGTCTTATTTATTTTTAGGCCGAGAAAACATTCCGAGTCCCAAGTCAACAGCTTCTCTGCCGCATGCCACCGTAGTAAATCGTCAGTCAAGGGTGTCTTTGCCCGGCGAGACATCCAGGAAACCGGAGGTGCACAGCCAGTCTCACAAACCCCCAAGAAGCCAGAATTGAAACTTTTGGTCACACATGCACTTGCATGCTGTCTGTCGAATCCAAGTCAGTCCACGGCAAGGCAGCTGTGTTTGTATTACTTACCTACATTTGCATGGCAAGGATGAGTGAGTCTTCATATGAAGGACACGGTGCTCTAGTCCGGTGACTTCGCTATTCGCTTGAAAGCCGGTTGTGGATATGACGACTAATGACTCCCTTTCCAAGATGCATGTCCTGTCTTATGCAGCAGGAAGGGCTGCATAAATGCCTCCATTCGGAAGCCCATACGCACTTATATCTATGCGCCCTGCTGAAGACCTGTGCGGCTCCGTGACAACAAGGGATTTGCTGCGGGCCCGTCTCCTGTGTTCTGGAATGTCTGGCAGCGAAGTGGAGATAGTGGTGCTGTGTGACGGCCATATGGGTCTCCATGCATTAACCATGATTCGCCCGTCCTTTAGGAGGCATGTGGAGGTGGATAGCTGGGGATTGCTATCTCTCCAAGGGCGTATTATTATTGCCCACGAGGTTCGGATGGGTTCATGCTTCTGCCAACCATTCCCCTGGTCCTCGAGGTAACATGGACGAGCCTGACAAACAACGGAGCTCTTCAGGGTTGCGACATAACAAGCCGACGCATATTATTATTGCCCTAGATTTACCCATGTGTCGGATCGGCGTCTGGGGTCTGATCGCATCTGATCGGCGACCAGGACGCAGCCTTGCTCCGCAGACATACATGCCCTACGACCTTACCCTTCTCAAGGGCAGTTGCGGCTTAATAGAAGACTTATATGGGAATAACTGACAATAAGACCCCCGGACACGAGATTCCAAGGGACTATGCCATATCAGGGGGCATGGGTCCATCAGATGTTTGCTGGGGCCCGATGTCGTTGAGACGTAAGACGGCATTCCCAGTCCAGGCAGTTCCGGCTCTCTGGCAACCGAATCCAAGACCAAGTAGAGTGCTGTCCATTACCCCTTTCATGACGCTAACATGGGTCAAACGGAAAATAATCTCTCGGCCTGCAGTTATCGCGCCCCTCCCAGCTCGGGAGGAATTCCCCCGCAGAGGGAAGGCGACGGGACGGAAAATTGTGACACAGCTCTTCGTTTTTCATTACTTGGTTGAAATTTATTTAAGGGCCTTGGAGACGCCAAATGTCTATATGGTCATCTAGTGTCAGAAAGGAGTTCTCCTATCACTCGTTTGCGCACGCTTGCCCTTACCCTCCGAACTGTTGCTTATCTGAACCAACGCCAAGCTGAAATTAGCCAGTTCCCCGCAGAGACTCTCTTATTTGCCCTCTGATCCTGGGGCTGGGGGGATCATGGGCCCGTCGGAGATCTTTGTTGGATCCATTGATCAGGGGACTACGAGTACACGATTTCTAGTCTTCAACCGCGAAGGGGAACCCGTCGCATCGCACCAGGCGGAGTTCCAGCAAATTTACCCAAATCCAGGGTAATATTTCTTTATTCGTTCTATTTACCGGAAAGTTCGGTGCTAACCAAGCTTACAGATGGCATGAGCATGATCCTCTCGAACTCGTGTCTTCTGTCGAAACTTGCATCGAGAAAGCTGTCAAAGAATTCGAGATCAGTGGGAACGATCGACAATGCATTAAGGCGGTGGGTATCACCAATCAACGCGAGACTACAGTGGTCTGGGACTATGAAACCGGGGTGCCACTTTACAATGCGATTGTCTGGACGGATACTCGCTCGCAGACCATTGTCGACGAGCTGAAACAGAAACCCGGAGCCTCGCAACTACAGCAAATCTGCGGTCTCCCACTCTCAACCTATTCCTCCTCGTCGAAACTGCTCTGGATGGTCGAAAATGCGCCAAAGGTCAGGGATGCATACGAAAAGGGTACATTGGCATTCGGTACAGTTGATACCTGGCTGGTCTACCGGTTGAACGGTGGGAGCAACAGCAATGTCTTCGTGTCCGACCCTACCAACGCATCACGGACAATGTTCATGAACCTGGAAACACTGCAGTACGATAACTTCCTTCTCGATTTCTTCGGCATCAAGGGACGCGTACATCTGCCCAAGATCGTGTCGTCTTCTGATACCACTGCTTATGGCACAATTTCCGCAGGATGCCTTGCCGGCGTTCCCATCATGGGCTGTCTGGGAGACCAATCTTCGGCTTTGGTCGGCCAAAAAGGGTTCTCCCCAGGGATGGCGAAGAACACCTACGGCACGGGATGCTTTCTTCTATACAACGTCGGAGACAAGCCGGTGATATCCAAACACGGACTACTCGCAACCGTAGCCTACCATTTCGACGGACGCCCAGTCTACGCCCTTGAAGGAAGCATCGCCGTCGGGGGCTCAGGTATCAAGTTCCTTCAGAACAACCTAGAGTTCTTCAAAGTATCAAAAGAAGTAAACGACCTAGCCCTTACAGTCGAAGACAACGGAGGTTGCGTCTTCGTGACTGCCTTTAGCGGCCTCTACGCCCCCTACTGGATCGACGATGCAAAGGGAACAATCTGTAAGCCAGTCCACCCCCTCACTATATCTACGCCCATTAATATCGTCATTAAAATAATAGTCGGAATAACCCAGTACACCCAAAAAGGCCACATCGCCCGCGCAACCCTCGAAGCAACCTGCTTCCAAACCAAGGCCATTCTCGACGCCATGGAAAAAGACAGCGGCCACGCTCTCTCCGAGCTCGCCGTCGACGGCGGGATGAGCAATTCAGATCTAGCCATGCAGGTACAAAACATTACCTCACCCCCCAAAACCCAGCCCAACCAATCTAGCCAATCTGGACCCGGCCCTAAAGCTAACCCTAAATGATCGCAACCACCCCAGATCCAAGCTGACCTAAGCACCATCCCCGTCTACCGGCCCAAAATGCGCGAAACCACTGCCCTCGGCGCCGCGATCGCCGCGGGTCTCGCCGTCGGACTCTGGCGCAACTTCGCCGAACTCCGCGACATCAATCGCGCCGGCGGGACAGTCTTCCGACCACAGATGGGCGTCGAAAAGAGCCGGGAGCTTTTCACGCTGTGGGAGAAGGCTGTTGATATGTGCAAAGGGTGGGTGGGTGATAAGAGCAAGAAGAATAATGATAAGAGCGATCAGAAATCGCTCTCCAGGTCCAAGGAGCAACAGGGCCTGGAGCTGGGGCTGAATAGCCAGGAGGACGATGCGGATATGGA
Organism: Aspergillus egyptiacus; assembly: GCA_025688805.1. Classification (NCBI taxonomy): domain Eukaryota; kingdom Fungi; phylum Ascomycota; class Eurotiomycetes; order Eurotiales; family Aspergillaceae; genus Aspergillus; species Aspergillus egyptiacus. Next base: position 146,246 of record MU628421.1, read on the forward strand.
TCAACTTAGCGGTCGAAATGTGGTGGACTTTAGTAAAGGTCTTGCGGGGATCGGGATCGGAGCTGGAATTACGACGACGACGACCACCAGTGGCGCAGCGAAGAAGAAGGTTATGCCGACGGCGAAGATGAATATGAATGGGGAGATTGTGCTGTCCAAGGGGGTCCCCTGGGTTAGTATCTCGGGGGATTTGGGGGAGGCGGATGATCAGGATCTGTTTCTGGAGTTGAGGCGGTTGGAGATTTTGCAGAGGTTGAAGAGGTTGGGGAAGGTTAGGGTTACGTATCTCTAACCCGCTAATTTGGAAATGTTGTGTTTATGGATGACAGATACAGTCATGGGTATATGATTTATGTAATAGTCCTCAACTTGATACTAGTGCGAGGGCATATAAGACAATTATGTGCATTGTACTACCGAATAAATAATTACAGTGAACGAAAACCTGTCAGTTAAGCATATAAAGAGCGGTGGTCCATGGTCTGAACCTCACCAAGCCAACCCACCCTACTCAGGCAGCCTCCTCAGTTCTTCCCTTGTCCATCCCTAGTGAAAACACAATTCAAGTCTGTTGCAGGCGTCAGCGTAACCTCAAACCTCAACGCCGGATCCTCAACAACAGTCTTCCCACTCGGCGGCAACGCGTCAATCTTCTCGAACGCCTGCAGAATCCTCACAACCGTATACCCCATCTCGATTGTCGCAAACTGCTGCCCGATACAAATGCGCGGTCCGCCGTTAAAAGGGATATAATGCCACGGTTTTGGCTGCCAGCCGGACGTCCATCGCTCAGGAATCCATTTGGCCGGGTCATAATAGTTCGGGGAGGAGGGATCATCGTACAAATCTGGGCTGCGCTGCATAATCATTGTCGAGTAGACAACGCGGGACCCGGCGCGGATGGCCACGGGGGCAGTGCCGTCGGGCCCGCCGCCTCGGGGGAGGGTGGTGTCTTTGAGCGAGAAGCGGACGTTGAATGGGACGACGGGGTAGAGGCGCATCGTCTCGTTGAGGACGGCGTTAAGGTATTTCATTTCCTTGAGGTCTGTGTAGGACGGCTTTTTCGCGCCGGGGCCCAGACCGAGGCGGGAGGCGATTTCCTCGCGCAGCCTGGCGACCACGGCCGGGTTGCGGGCGAGTTCGAAGAGGCAGAAGGAGAGGGTTACGGCTGTGGTGTCGCGGCCGGCGAGGAGAATGGCGACAAGTTGGTCGCGCAGGGTACGGCGGTCTCGAGTGAAACGGGCAAGGGCGTGTAGGAAGGTGTCCTTTTTCGAGAGTTTCTGGTCTAGCTCGGCGGGGGACATGGCGAGGACGCGGTCAATGAAGGGTTGGATGAAGTTGTCCATAACTTCGAGTTCCTCGCGGAATTTCTTGCGGGAGAGGATAAACTTGAAGACACTGTGAGGAATAAGTTTCTGTATTTCTGAAAGCTGAATTGGGAGATGAGCACATACCCTAGCCGGAAAAACTGCGCCTGACGCCGTTGCACATAGCGAAAAGCTTCCGCGAACCGGGTCTCTGGGTTCTGCAGGCTGTCTGTGCCGTCACCAAGGAGGTAATCAGTGGCAGCATCCAAGGTGTAGCGAAAGAATAAATCAGTGACATTCACAACTCTGCTTCCGTTCTCTCCCGCCAACAAAGGAATGAGGTGCTGGACATGTTTCTCAAAATTCTCTGTGTCAACGAGCCTATCTCGTACGAACATGGGCCGGATGAGGTGTCGAGAGGCAGACCACTGCTCCCCATCTGTCACAAATATGCTATCGCCTAGGAACTCGCGCCAGTCGCGGTGGAAAGATTCGCCCTTGCCGTAATCGGAGAACTGTCCGGTAAGGATCGCCTTGATATTCTCCGGATCCCGAGTAAGAACGAGACGTGTGGATATGCCTGCATCCAGCTCTGCCGTCTTTTTGTTCTCCTTCGCCACTAGAGGCGCACCTTTGGCGTTTTGCACTGCTGCACTCCAGAATGCAAGGTCACGATCTTGCAAGTTGGCTTGAGCGGAGTTGTAGATGAAGTCCATGGCTGGGCATTATCAGCACGGCACGGCTACATGAAGAAAAAATTAAAAAAAAAGGCCTGGCGAATAACTAACCATAAGGAAGACGGAACTGAATCTTTGGCGCTCTGGCACCCAGCCGCGAAAGCTGCCATTGTACTTGAACTTTTCGCGCCAGGCAGGCGAGGAAGAAGGCCCCCAGGAGATACAGAGCCGCTTGTCCTGGGGTTAACTGGTTCACGAGCTCTTCGATCATGCTGGATTCAGCGAGTCTGACAATTCAGAGGAAGCCTGTTGGTCTGCGGTGGACTCGCCCCTTGTCCCAGGACCTGAAGGCCGTGGGAACAGGGCGAGTTTTTTAGATTGTATTATCAAAGCCAGCATCAGCTCTACGGAGTCATGCGAACGGAAAACGGGAGACCAGGCAAAGAAACCCTCGAAGACCCGCCATTCAGGGCGGAGAAGGCACCTGCACATGCTTGAGGACGATACCGCATCCGGGAGTGCTTGCGAACCCCGCGAACCCCGCAAACCCCGCGTTCATTTTAGTGGCTTGGGGGGATACCTTGGTAATGGGTGGATCAGTTCCGAGGCACTACTATTCTTGTGATGTTATTAGTAACAAGATGAACGAGGTTGGGATTCATGGAAGGAAGGGCTCAGTTCAAGAGTTGTGCAGCGTTAACTCACTGGGAGAGAAGAAGCTGAGGAGGATTGGTCAGGATCACGTGGATATTGACCTTCCACCACCACTAGCTGTCTGCTACTACTATCATGGCTACTTATACTAGAAACTTAGTAATATACTAACTGTCTAGACCTGGAACTGGAGAGGTTCATTGTATGATTATCCTAATCCAGTATCGACCATAGACAGGTAGAACGAAATAGGTTGTTCAAAGTCAGGTTGAAGAGCCCTGTAGGACTGTTCCTCCGTCTACATCTGCGCTGGCCTCATATCCAAAACCCGTGTCTTCTCCATGCTTCGTTTCTTCATGGACAATCCGGTGAAGCTGTTTCTCGACGCTGGTTGGCACTCCCTTCTCTTCCGAGTCCAGCCCCAGCATTTCTGTCATTGCTTCTTCCTCATTATTCTCCTTCTCCAGCACAAGGGCAGATGGAAAAATCCTGAAAAACTGTCTGTCAAGCATGGCGTGAGCACGATCTTCTGACCCTGGTTGTTTCGCTGCTTTCTGCTCCATGCTCTTCTTCTCCTCTCCCTGGACAGATGAAAGAATGCCGAAGAACTCTTTGTCGACCTTGGACTGAACGCGCGTCTTCTCCAAATCCAGCGTTTCTGTGATCGCTTCTTTCTCCCCCCTCTTGTTCTCCTCCTGCTTGTGGTCATGGCCATGTAGACATCTGCGAATCTCTTCCATGACCTCACTCCGTACCCTTTGCATGTCCGGACTTTCTTCCGGCTTTGTTGCCCGAGAGAGATACTTTTCCAACCGATTCTCGACTTCGGTTCGTGGCTCGCCAGCTTCCCGTTTCGGTATTCCTCTCCTCGTGCTGGCTTCTAGTCTCCACGCGGCCTTTGATAATGCCTTTTGGCCTTCATGGGCAAGCCGAAGAATCTTCCAGCGTAGCTCCTTGACCCGAGTCTCTTTTATCTGATTGCCCGATGTTGACTTTGTTCTCATTGCTGCCCGTACCGCTGCCTGTACGGCTCGCCGCGCAGTTCTTCTCACGGTCGTATCCATCCGTTTTATGTGGTCGTGGAGCCTGCTTCTTTCTGCTCTCTCCACCGGCATCTCAACCTGCACGAGGGCCCGAAGTCCGCGCTTGACACGGGAAACTCTGGAATTAGAGATAGGCAGCTCATCATTCAGATCTGATATTGGTCTCTTAATTATAGGACTAATGCTGGCTCTAGCTTTCGAAGCCCAGACAGCCAGAAGCTTGGGATATCTCAAGCAAGAGATAACCACGTCTCTTGTAGCATATGTATCTTCAAGACAGTCGTGGCCGCGTCTCTTTCCTTTTTTGCGTCCGGTCGACTGAATTGTTTGGCCGAGAAGATCCCTCGCAATTATCTTCAAACGAAATATCCGTAAAAGCTGCATAGCAGGCGCAGAATTGAAAACGGCATCAGCAGTCAGGATCGAACTATCCACAATCGTACGGTGGATTATGCGAAGGAGCGACAAATCGTTGTGTAGAGCATGTCCTATAAGAACAGTATCTGCACCAGCGTATTCCCACAGCGCTCTTCGCGCAGACTGCCAGTCCTGAAGTGCTTGGCCAGCTGCTGCGGCAGCGGCTACTACGTCTCTTCTCCAACGAGGCTTTGACCATAGAGGATTCCCTTCGGCATCCCTGTCTGGAAATTGAACGTGGCCGTTGAGGAGTATCTCACCAGTGAAGAAATCGACGGCGCTTATATACGCTACCTCAGGCCGACCGTCCGGCCCTAATTCGACCCTCTCACAGTCAAGCACTATCGCTTTTCGTTTCTTGCCCGATTCCCCTGGGACGGACCGTGGAGTTTCTTCAAAGACATCCCACGTCTTCGGTCTTGCCGTCTGCCCAACGCCCTCTGGAGGCGTAGTAGTCAGTCTGTAGCCCGCGAGCTTAAGACGAGCAGCCGAGTGGCAGTTCGCTAGGAGCTCTTTGTAAAGGAGGTCGTGTTCGTTTTCAGGGAGCACAGCAAATTTATACTCTCTTTCAGGCTTATTGACCCTGGCCGATACCCCAGGCGACGACGACTCGTACGCAAAATGAGTTCGTGCCGATGTTGCTACTGTCACTGGTGCTGCCGAATCTATTGTAGACGTAGTCGTTGAAGTCCCCAATAATGCCGGTGTTACCGCTGTTGCCACCGACGCCAGCCCTCTTGTATTCAAATGTAAAGAAAATCTTTTCTCACACACATGTTTAGTTGTGTTGAATACGAGCCGGCGTCGAAAAGCTAGCATTTTTCTTGAGACTGCTGGACTGCTAGCTCACCGAGCCGATCAACATTGGGCCGGTTGTAACATCCAAGTCATGGTCTGGAGACGTGTAGGCAAGGGCTGACTTTGGGGGTTCTGGACTTGGGAAATTGGAACACGGTAAAGTGCTCTATGTGGAGTCTATCGCTAGTCGCTACTTAAAGAGTACCTAGATCTCCCTTTGTGTCACTGCTTACCTAAGGAATTATTAATACTACTTATGCGGATATCGGGTCGCGTATGGATTCAAAGTAAGGTACCTACTCCAAGGAGGCAAGCAACCCCTCGAATCTACCGAATGGAGTCCTATCTGAGTTATTTACGGTCCAACATTGATGGCATGGGATATAGACGAGCTAAGGGACCTAAAATTCGCCCCCTGATTATCTGGTGGTGGTCTCATAGTAAATGCGCCGAAAACGAAAGAAGGGGCCAATAGCTCTAACTTCACACCCTGCGACAGGCTACAAATGGAGCCTCGCAACGGATATAGACAGATTCTAAGAGAACTGGTTCATGTTCAAAGTCTAGTGTGTCGAGCTGCTAGGCTCAACCGCTAGAGGTCATTTACAAGAGCAACTTGGGTCCGTGATACTTCCGCTTTTCGAGTTCCATAACATTGCTCTTGGTGCCTGTCCGCTCGGGGAATTCTTCGAACGAGACTGCGTAGGTGGCAACAGTGTGGGCGACCAGCTGTGAGAGTTTACTTCGTTAGATTCAATCGAGCTTGGAGGGGTGATCAGGACATACCTTGCTGTTAATTTCCCATGCGGTGGCGTTGACGTTTCCGAGGTCATCACAGAGCTGGTGATAACACGGGTCATACCAGTTACCCGCGATGCCTCCAAACATTTCCTGCTCCTCCTCGGTCTTCACTCCCTCTGCGCCCGTAGCAATGCCGCCACCCGGGATGCCATTCCGGATGAACGCGTCGTAGTCACTTCTTCCGTCGAATGGGATGTAGGTAAAGTTGAGTCCGTGGGACACGTAGAAGTCGGTGTATAGGTCGCGCAACTGTTCAGAGCCAACTGGGTTCACAGCATTTGTTGCATTGTAGACCTGGTACGCGAAATTGGGAGATGCAAGCATATCATAATCCATAAAGAGGCGAATTTTCAAGTTCTCCTCCTCGCTAAGGACAGATACATAGTAGTCAGAACCCAGCAGTCCTTCTTCCTCAGCTGCCCACCATGCAAAGCGTACGCAGTTGTTCACACTATATTTGGCGAGTTGCGTAGCGACTTCGAGCAGAGTCAATGTGCCGGAGCCATCGTCGTTGATACCTGGCCCCTCAGCGACGCTGTCACTATGCCCTCCCAGCATCACGCAGTTCTCTGGGTCGCCTCCCTTTGTCTGCGCAATGATGTTGGTGGTATGAATCGTGTCCACTGTCGCATCAATGTACGCAATTGAGTCGACCTTCTTTCCCTCCTTCAACTGCTGGACGAAGGGTGCGGCGTCGGCATCGGAGATACCAAAGGTAGCGACATGGTTTGGCGACGGGGTCCCCAGGGTACCACTCATCTCCCCAGGCTCATTATTGTAAACTACGGCGGCGACAGCTCCAGCCTTCCCAGCTAGCTCGGATTTCGTTCCAAACGGACAACTACCGCGTTGAATCAGGGCGATTGCACCCGCAAGTTCGGAGGGGTAGTCGTCCGCATCACAACCTTGATTCGATACAAGCATCAGTTGCCCGTAAACGGGATCTTTGTTCCTGGTTGGCGGAGTAAGTCCCATGGGACGAGCTGACGCCGGCACCTCATGTCCGATGACAAGGCGGGATTCATAGACATTGCCGGAAACAGCTGGGAACGATTGATTCGTGATATCATAGTAGTCTCCCAGGCCGATGATAGTCGAGTAGATGTAGTCAAGCGTAGCCAGGTGCCCTAGATCTCCAAATGAGTTTTCTGTAGCCTTAGCTCTTAACTCAATATTTTTCACGTACCCTTGCTGCCGATCACACGGGTCGGGTGATTGTATTCATGAATAGCGTGCTCCGCCAGGCCATACAGTACCTTGGCCCTGTCTAGAAGGTTGCTAGCATGAATCTGGCTCTGCAGCTCCGAAGAGCTCACGAGTTCTTTGCGTGCATCGGTGAGAGGTAGCTGTTCGAGGGACTGTGGGGTAGGAATTCGAAGCGCGGAAATGCCGCTGATCAGTACCAGACAGACCGCTGCTGATTTCATATGGACGACTGTCGCAGTTGGACTGTAATAATGATACTCGGTTAAGAATCAAGGTTGTAGAAGATGCTTTTCTAGGTCCCCGGTAGAAGAGAGACGCGGATATCGGTCGAACCTAATTCAGAAGCTCAGGCAATGGTCGTCTCCTAGTGGTGGTCGCGAGCCGATTCCAGGGATCCGTTTCCTAGTGCCCGGCTATGACGTCGAATAATTGGCTGCTGTGAATACACTCTAAGGTATAGGACAAACGCTGACACCAAAAACGATAATAATAGAGACGAGGAAATAAAGATATCAATTGATATATGTATCAATCAAGGAAGACCGGGAGCTGGAGATTGAGGTATCTAGAAGGGGAGTGGCTGGGGTCGATGGATCGGATGGGGCATTGACGTGTTTATCGGTACTGTGTCACGTGGAGCACACCATTTCCATGCTATCCTTTTCCAGATAGAGGAATTCGTTCGACTTCAACTCGCAACCCGAATGCTACACAGTTGCAGCAAACCAGTTAACATACGGATCCGATGCAGGACGGCTTTTCAAATTTATTCGCTGTGTCATTCGCCAATACATAGCCTTTGCATACTTTCGAGGCCCTGTCGCTCCGGTTACATTCCGGGTACACGCTAATAAACAATAATAAGGCTACGTCTAATTGTCTATGTCCTCTGAGCATGTCTAGGGTCCACCCGCTGCATTGATCAGCATTCCGTAACTACAAACATCTCGCTACGGACGTTGGGGCACACACCTAAGAGCCAAAGATTTCACGGGACTTTTTAGCTGCGGTCACACTTGCATCTCCAAGGTCCCGATCCACGGGCCGTGCTCGTTAGGGTTCTCGTCGGCCGGCTAAATATGACCGGGAAATTCCCACCATGAGGCCCATTGTGAGGATGAGCCGGTCTAAGTAAGAGGCTTGGTTGCGCTTGGATCATCGACCGTCCACGACTCCACAGGTGGTCAAACCTCGACATACCCCAGGATATGCAGTCCTCTTCCCCTGATCAACATATCCCAGCCAGGTGAAGCATGATCAATTTGCTGCCTTATTCTCTCAGCCGTGACTTTCATTACCACATACTAGTAATGTGCTCTTCTTTCTACACCTATTCTGACTGTGCTGCCGTTTTATTTCGCTTCTAGAAGTTGGGTTCCGCAGTCGGTCCAGACGCCTAGAACCCATCTCCCCTTCACATGGACGTCAGTTGCAATAGCGAGTAACCAGCACTGGTAACGGGCTCTGAGGAGCATGATTCTGTTCGTCTCCTCACTATACCACGGCACTCATGTCAGTCCTGGTCTGCAACAGAATGAGCCTCGTCAACCTCAGGCGTTTCATAGCCGCACGGTGAAGGTCCTTCTAGCTCTCCGATTCTCTTGATACAGAAGTTGACCATCCAGGTACACAACCCTTCCGGATCCTCTGACAAGCAACAACAAAAGTCTGAGCTCCAGTCTCCTGCCAATGGAGCTGAAGCTTTACCCGGACATAGTTTTTTTCATGTTTACACCCCTCCAAGAAAAACTTTCAAGCTTCCTGCTGCTTAGGCCAGAGACCATAATAAGAAGAGAATGTTGGCTGAGAATAATAACATGAATTGCAGTATAAACAGAATCCATGACAGTGAAATAGTAGTAGCCTCAAGGCCACGTTGCCCTGCACGGATACTCCAACACCTAACTTTAATCTAATCATACAGTAATAGTGACTAATAGCACTAGACTTCATGTCTCCATTGTATAACGTGAAACTGAGAATGGGTGTTACTGCAACATGGAACCATACATTTTGGTGGACAGAAAAGCTACGCCACCTTTGAACCCATGTGCACGTGATATCCATGGCTAGTGGTAATCTTGGCATCTCTCATCTCATACCTATTCACTCAGCACCCGCTTTGTCACAGAAGCTGCTCTCCGTGCAATAATACCTCTTGCCATTCTCTTTCATATCGTCTTTCACCCTTCATCTCATTGTCGGCCTCTTCGATACTTATATTTAGATTTGTCCCCGAGTCTTCTCCCAAAAACTCAGAAATTCGACCGCGCAGGACTGTTACAAAACTTCTCAAATCCTTACCGATCCAATATCGCCGCGTTTCTTCCGCCCACCCCGGCGCAACCACGATGGCTACGGTGGCGGTTGGCTCTCCTCTAGCGGAGGCCCTTAGCAATGCCATTCAACCGAAACTGGTGGAAATGGGCTGGAGCTCTGATAGTTCGGACTCTGCCTTGACAGAGTACGTTATTTTGATGCTCGTCAACAACAAGACGCAGGACCAGATTGCAAGCGAACTTTCGAACGATCTTCTTGGGCTGGGTGAAGGCGACACACAAGCGCTAGACTTCTCAAAATGGCTCTTTGAACAAGTCGAGACCCTCGATCGACAGATCAACGGACAGCATGCGCCCGCGCCAAATGATAACGCGCCCGCGCAGGCGATTCCATCGTTCAACGACCCAGAGACGGCAACTCCTCAGCAAGCGTTCGAACCCGACTCTCAGAGCTATGATACAAATATGGGCGACGTAGGCTCTGCAGGTGATGGAATGTACGTACTGCCTTCTACAACCCATGAAGTTACGGATTTGACTGACGTATATCATCATAGACCTACCGGACCGAAGTCAATGCGTAACAACGCTCGAGGTGGTCGGGGCAGGATGCTTAACCAAATCAATAGGAACATGGACCGTGGAGACTCCGGTTTACATCGAATTCGCGACCAGGCTGGCGGTGGGCGAATCAATTCTCACGGTCGCGGTCCAGGCAGGGGACGCTTTGCTCAGAATGCCAATGGGAGATCGCATGCAGGACGTCAGATGGGCGGAATGGGAATAGGAAGTAACATGGGCGGGGGTTCTGGCAACCTCATGAACATGAATCCCAATGATCAGATGCACCTGATGTCCCTGCTTGAAGAGCAAGCAAGGATGATGGCGCAGCTCATGCCCGGTTTCGTCTCCCCTGCAATCAACCCGGCTTTCCAAAACGGATCACAACGCTCGCTATCCGATCGTGTCGAGCGCCCAAGGGGTGGACGGCATGGAAATTTCGGGAACCGAACACGACAGCCTGACCCGAATAAGAACGATGTCGATATGGATACAAGCCCTGACCAGACGCAAAATGGCGGACAGGATGAGAACAACACTGATAGTGTTTGCCACTTCAACCTCCGATGCACGAGGAAAGACTGTCCTTTCGCGCATCAGTCGCCTGCTGCCCCCGAAGGTACTCCGGTCGATGTCTCAGATACATGCTCTTATGGTGCGGCATGCAAAAACCGGAAATGTACCGGTCGACATCCATCACCCGCCGTCAAATCGGCACATCAAGCTGAAGAGCTTTGCAGGTTCTTCCCCAACTGTACGAATCCTCACTGCCACTTCAAACATCCATCGATGCCGCTATGCCGCAACGGCGGTGACTGCTCTACTGCCGGCTGTAAATTCACTCACCTCCAAACTCCGTGCAAGTTCAATCCTTGCCTCAACCGTTCATGTCCTTATAAACACGCCGAAGGCCAACGAGGCGCCTTCCATGATAAGGTCTGGACTGCCGACTCGGGCAAGGCTCCGCTTAGCGAGAGGAAGTTTGTCAGCGATGAGGATGCTCCAGAAGAGCTGATAAAACCAGAAGCTCAAGCGGACGGTTCTTCTCAGGAGATAGTGACATAACATGCCTCTCGTGGGTATATGCTACTTCCCAGTTTTTCTTTACGTCTAACAACATGTATTATTTCCCCTATGTCTTGAGGACAACGGTCGAGGTCAACTGATGGAATAGGCGTTTTTGTTTTACTTGATTACTGGTAATATTGCGATATCAATGGGAACGGCTAGCGCAGATGATATGAAGGAGTGTAAATAGAACCTGGATACAGACCCATGAGTCACACCCAGCGCTTATTTTTCTCAGAGTAACCGTCTTCTTTCTTTTCCATATACTCTAGCACTGAGGAGATACCTAGTAGTATCATGGTCTCCCGCTACTTAAAAGTTGGAGTTGCTGATGCTGGTATAATTACGGTATTACAATGACGCTTCGACGCCAGAATTCCGGTTTCGAGTCGCCTAATGTTCTGCATTCAATCGCCGCCACCTGCAACATTCTCGCGTCTCAATGACTCGCCCTCGTGAGGTTCGCTGAGATGCGTCTACTATGCCCCTCTAGTCGCGCATTGAAAAACCTGCGCACGCCATTGTCGCTTGTCCGCAATGGCACGCGACGGTTTCTACATAACCGTCCGCAGAAGTACAATGCCGCCGTTATAGGGGCTGGGATCACTGGACTCACGGCAGCGTACCGACTCTCCAAAGACCCCGATTGTGAGAAGGTTACTATCTACGAAAAGGCGTCCCGTGTGGGCGGTTGGCTCCAGTCCGAAACTGTCAGCGTCGACGGGGGCGAAGTTGTCTTCGAGTATGGCCCGCGAACACTGAGAGTTTCTCCGTCATGTCTTCCACTATTGGACTTGGTACGGCCTGTGGCTTGAAGGACTCGAGACCTGAAAAACTGCTAATGGATTTGGATCTTTTCAGTTGGCCGATCTAAGGCTCGACGACCAGGTCTTGGTCACGTCCAACTCCGCTCCTGCGAGCCAGAACCGTTATATCTACTACCCCGATCATCTCGTTCGCATGCCGGGGCCCAATAAGGATATTCACCCAATATTGAATATTATTAGAACACTGCAAGATTTGTGGCGAGAGCCTGTTTTTGAGACTCTGGTTTATGAGACCGTTAAGGAGTTTACAAAGGAAGCTCCAAAGAACGGACACCCCGCGGACGAATCCGTCACGGAATTCATATCACGCCGCTTCAGCCCGCAAGTAGCTAATAATCTTGTTTCCGGGTTCTATCACGGGGTTCTGGCGGGTGATATTGACCGTCTTAGTGCGGAAGCTCTTATGAGTACCCTTAGACGCTACGAGCTTGGGAATCCTCACAGCGTGATCCTTGGGCTGACGGCAAAACGGCCACCGGGGCAAAGAAAATTCGACGTTGACGACCTTTTGGCGCAACGTGTGTTGTCGCGACGATACGATCAGTTGACTCATAAAGTAAAAGACAGCACTACTTTGACTCTAAAGAAGGGCGTGGGCCAACTCGCGGATGCTCTCGTTGCGGAATTGAGCAACTCCACTAAAGTGGATATCTTGACGGACGCGGAGGTTAAGGGCATTTTTAAAGTAGATCGGGGCTCCGATATCAAGGTATGTGAGAAAGCGGCCTCTGCGGCGGGTTGGAAAACTTACCTGTGTCCTCCTAGGTCGATGTAGGAGATTCAATGCCTAAAACTCACAACTGCGTCATCGCTACCAACTCCGCTCCCGAGCTTGCAAGGCAGCTTGGCAACATTCCAAGTAAAAATGGCGAATTACCTGATTTGCCTTACAGATCCATTGCCGCTTTACAAGCACACAATTATGCGGTAACCGTAATGGTTGTCAACATGTATTACGAAAACCCGAATCTGGTTCCTGTCAAAGGGTTCGGGTATTTGATTCCCAAGTCAGTACCCGTCCAGCAGAATCCGGAGAGGGCATTGGGCGTGATCTTTGCATCAGAGTCTAGCGTAGGCCAGGATTCGGTCCGGGGCACGAAACTCACAGTCATGTTGGGCGGCCATTGGTGGGATGGGTGGAAGGAATCAGACTATCCAGATGAAAGCACAGCCATTTCGATGGCTAAATCACTACTCGAGCGGCACTTAGGTATCAAGGATACTCCAGCGGTAGCCCGGGCTCGATTGCAGCGCGATGCAATTCCCCAGCCCGTCGTCGGGCATATCGAGCGCATGCATGAGATTTCGACGGCCGTTAAATGGGACTTTGATAACCGTCTCACCCTCGCAGGGGCCTGGTACGCACAGGGTAACACTGGCGTTGTGGACAGCATCCGCCAGGGTTATCTCGCCTCGACGTATGGTGTCGGTAGCTCGGATCCCGGCGCGATCAGTCTTGCGATCTCTCTTTTGGAAGGTAGACGTAGTCCTTTTGGACGCGGAAACTTGCCTGTCCGTGATTTAAATGGTGTTGAAGCCTGGAGCTTGGAGGGCGGTATTGTTACTTCCCCAGTAAGGACCATCCTTCTAGCAGACGGGCAACTCAAAGCAGTTCTAGAGGAGGCTGTTAAACTTATACGTGCCGAAAAGCAGAGGCAAAGCCTTCACCAAAGGAAGAGATTGCAGTGAGAATGTGGGCTGTTTTGTGCTAATTCTGCTTTGAGCATGCTTATCAGGCGCTCACAGGATGGAAACAGTAGGAAGTCTTCAAGCTAGATAGGATTCAACTAGGCTTATTAAAAAAAGAATCTGAGATAGAGAAAAAGAAAAAAGAAAACCAGACATCCTCCTTTCATTGCCTTTCCTACCCCTATCTGCCAAGGCTTCCATATATCTGTGTCAGGGAATCCTCTTCTTGGGAAAGACACCTGCGAACGTGGGAGGGAGAGTCTTGGTCTCGGGCGGACGGTGAGTATCATCTGCAAAGTAATATGGTGACTCATATTGAGCCCTCCATTCTGAGTTGCATGAAAAGGATTGGAAGAGCTGGTAGTCATATATCCAGTCTGGTGACGCAGGTAGGTATTATTGACCGCGGATGACACCACTGAAAGCGGGTTTTGGCATCGGTAGTCTTGCAGCAAGCTGTATAAGAGCCGTTACGATGCAAGTGTAGCGCCCTTCCGAGTATGCAATGTTGAATGATCACCGAAGATGAATCATAGTTGGCTAGTGTCTCTCGTCTCACTTAGCCTTCCTTCTTGTCCCCGTTGGCATCGAATCCGAGTGTATCGAGCTGGCGAATCAACTCCTGGATCTTGATCACCTTCTCCAACTGCTCAGGCAGCAAGGCTTCGCCCTTATTCTTCTTGTCCTTCAGGTCCCGTGCCTGCTTCAGCTTCTTCTTCAGATTGCGAGCCTTCTTCTCCTTCTCTACCTCGGGATCAATGGGCTCGGCAGCCTCCGACTGCTTATTGTCCGCATCAGAAGAAGCTGGAGCACGCCAATTGTCAATCTGGGAGACGTCCTTTCCGTTCGGCGCAGCTGTACCGTCCTGGGCGGCTTTTGCTTTCTTCTTCGCCTCTCGTCGCTTGGCATTCTTGTTGCTGGCGGCGCTACCTGATTTTGCGGGGGCGTTCTCCTTCAACCCTTCTGCTCCTGGGACGCCGACTTTCGCGCCCCGGTTCTTCCAAGCCTCCGCCGCGCGGTTCTTGTACAGCTCCACATCCTCGGGCGGGCGGTAGCCTGGGCGAACCTTGATCTCTTTACGCTTTGAACCGTCTGCTCTGACTGACGATGGGATGTAGCGTTCACCGGTGATTGCATCGGTGGTGATTCCGGAGTTGGTAGATGCCATTGTCCGTACGTGGCAGTTGTGCAAGAGTTAGGTTCGGGGTGATTGATCTTCCACAGAAAAAAAAGGTCGAGGAGAGAGTGCCGGAGTCGGGAATGAGGAAACTTGTGGAGCAGTAAGCAGGAAGGGTATAAGGGGATTCGAGGATCAATGTTCAAGGTCTTGTGAAGCAGGTGCTGACTTCAGCAGGTTAGGTAGAAGAAACACTGAACCTGAATTGCTTTTAGTGATCGTTTCAAGAAAGACATAATTAATGCAGTGCTGAGGGGCCCAATTATGCTCTGACTTATGTAATAGTCCGGGCATAAGCATTAATCGGGTTGGCCAATCAACGGGCCGGTGTTTCCCGCAGCTTTTCGTCCTCAAACCTCAAACCCGACAACCTCCCCGTCGTCCGCTTCGCCGTCATCTGAGTCCTTTCCGCCTCTGCTTCGTTCTCTGCGTTTTCTAGCTGCTCATCTCCGTCACAATGGCCGGCGCAGTAAGTTTTCCTATGAATCTCCACGTTATCGGCACCATTGGCTAATTTCCGGTCTCTCCGTTCCAGCTCTCTTCCTCCATCTACCAGCATGTCTCCCCTACCCCGGTCCTCGACGGGTGTCGTTCGTCGCTATATTGTCCGCATCGCTAACCAGCGACTCTTCAACACTCTCTAGGATCCTGATCCGTCGGAATACCTTTTACCTGACCTCGATCTTCGCCGGTGCCTTCGCATTCGAGGTGTGCGTATTACACTTCTAAACATAATGCGCCTACGGTCTAATCATTTGCTCGAGCAGTGCCTTTGACACCACCACCAACTCGCTCTGGGATTTCTGGAACCGCGGTGTACGTGTTTAATTCTGCGCGACCTCTCCGTTCGGATCTAGGACCTCACTGACACTCCTGCCCCTCTAGCGCCAATGGAAGGATATTAAGCACCAGTACCTGAACAAGGCCGAGGAAGACGATGACGAGTAAATGCAGACTCCGGAAGTCGAACACCAATTGAAAATGCTACGATATCCAGGGGATGGTTAGGCCTGATATTTCCGCCGATACACGGGGACGAGTGTGCTATAGTCCAGGGTGTCTGTCTGTATCAAATAGAAGTTTGAATTTTATATCTTGACCGTGAGCCCATCCCAAACCAGTCTTAACGAGTATACTCAGTACTATACTCAGCAATTGTAGGCCTCGTAGCTCAGTTGCAGTTCACACATTGTTGCGGCGGTGGTGTGGTTTATGCCAAGCCCGAGCCTTTGCACTGCAGCGACGGAGGATCCATGTCATACCCGTAAAGACGTGACACCGCAGCCGCCGTCGAAAAGCATTGCTCATATGTAAATGGTCTTTTCTTGATCCACCTTAGTGTGAACTCAGAAACTTTCTTCAGAGCAGCTGGAAGCTCCATACCCGGAGCTCCAAAGACACTGGTATGCCCACTCCCCCTCATGGCTCAGGATTCCTCTTCCCCACCCTGACATTGATTTCCCAAATGGAAACTGATGAGACTCGGGCAGCATCAATCAATTACGACCCCTAGAATTTCTCCTATCCCCCTCCACGTCCCAGTCCCTTATCGTACCTAAAGATAGGCTTCGCACACTTGTGGTCTTATTTCCTGCTCTATTATCTGAGAGGATCGCGATCAAGAGACCAAAGACCCCTCAGCTTCAGATCCCCGCCACATCTTTCCTGCGCGCTCTGTCGACCATTTCTACCATTTTTCTCCCTTGATCCCCGAATGGGCGTCGGGCCCTAGGACCAAGACGATAAATGATGCTTACGGAATGTGAAAGGATCCTTGGTCAAGGCCTTCTACGACTTCCTGCGGAGCACAACTACCGCTATGGCCCCGCGGCGGAAAAGGCCTTACTCGAGCTTCTCTTCCGCTCTCTAACCGGATACAACGAGGAACGACTCCGACAGCTATTCCCTAATGGATTACCTAGCGGACCCTGGAAACTAGCAGAGGCCCAGGGCGCTGTCGAAGGTGCCGAATACACAGAGGCTGCGCGGGGCAAACGCTGCGGGCATATCTTTCGGGCCGGGGAGGCGTCATATCGGTGTACAACATGCGGGGCGGATGATACATGTGTTCTCTGCAGCCGGTGCTTTGATGCATCGGACCACACCACCCATCAATACGAGATCCTTCTGTCATCGGGCAACAGTGGCTGTTGCGACTGTGGCGATGATGAGGCATGGCGGGTTCCCGTGTTCTGTGCGATACACACGGACGATGGGACGCATAAGGGGAAGGAGAGTGCGCGAAGCCAGCTTCCGCAGGATTGGGTTGATAACATCAAGATGACCATCTCCCGTGTGCTCGACTATTTCTGTGATGTCATATCGTGCTCGCCGGAGCAGCTAAGGCTGGATAAGGACGAGGACATCATCAGACAGGATGAAGTGGCGTCCCGTCTCGATGCCGAGTGGTATGGGGGGAAAGACGAACCGGAGGAAGAACCAGAATTCGGCGTTGTGATCTGGAATGATGAGAAACACACGATGCGGGATGTCTCTGACCAAGTTAGCCGAGCCTGTCGAGAACGCGCTCGATTCGGGGCGGAAAGGGCTCAAGAGACTAATGATATGGGACGAAGTGTGGTGAAATACGGGAAGGACTTGTCGAGGTTGCTACGTGTCGCGAGTATCATCGAGCAGATCCGCGTTAGCGTGACGATACGGTCGGCCCGCGACATATTTCGTGAGGATATGTGTGGGACATTCATTGAATGGCTGGCAGATATTGCTGGATGCAGTATTCTCGATGACAACCAGATACTACGCCAGACGATCTGCGAGGAGCTGCTAGGCCCCTGGAGACATGGTGGCAGTGGATATAACGCTAAGATTGGCCGTCTCGGCATTGACGACCATTCAAGAACGGAATTTGAGAGGGTCCGCACTGTTATGGTGCGCGTTACAGCGCAGGGTCAGGTGATACCAGATGAGGATGATAATGACGAGAACGAGAACGACGAGATCAACGATGAAGAGGAACTCGATGGGGAATTTGTCGAAGTTCAGGACGATGGTGACGAAGACGATGAAATGGAAATCCAACTCACCGGGCTGCAAGGGGACGACGATGGTATGATGATGGATACAGAGGGGGCTCTTGAGGTCGCTCAGACTATCCTTGGGCTCGCCCCGCCATTGCGGGGTCGCCATGCGGAACTTCAGGAACAGCAGCAAGTGCAAGTCCAGTCAGGCAACGATGCCATGCAAGCTACCGCAGGCGGGCCGGTCGACGAGAGTCCTGGTGTTCCAGAGAACGCCAACAGCCAGAGTGACTCGGTTGATGAGCCTATCCCTAAAACTCCCTCCCATGTGAAGCAACTGCCCTCCGCGAAGACGCCGAGTCACTGGAAGGTTCGGCCGTCCCCTCCACCTCTCGGTGAGAATGTACCTCTATATGAGGACTTGCGGCAGCGCACGCGGCTTGATTGGATGGTCTTGTTCGATCTGAGAATGTGGAAGAAGGCACGCAATGACCTCCGTCACCTATACCTCTCGACTGTGGTAAATGTGCCGGAGTTCAAGCGCGTGATGGGCCTACGTTTATCTACTTTGTACAGTGCGCTAGCCGAGTTGTATCTGATCGCGGATAGAGAGCCTGACCATTCGATCGTTAATACGACCTTGCAGCTTCTGACTACTCCCTCGATCACCGAGGAGATTGTTCAGCGAGGAAATTTCCTGACTAAGGTTATGGCGGTTCTATATACGTTCCTGACTACGCGACAAGTCGGGGAACCATATCAAGTCAATCCGAATGCGACACTGTCGTTTGACCTCGGAGCTGTCAACAACCGTCGACTTTATCATTTCTTCTGTGACCTAAGATATCTCCTGCAATCAGAATACGTGCAGAAGCGTGTGCGGAGTGAGGAACAGTACCTCTTGCAGTTCCTCGACCTTATCAAGCTGTCTCAGGGAATGTGCCCGAATGTGCGCGCCGTCGGCGAGCATGTGGAATATGAAAATGACACATGGCTCAGCGCATCAGTACTCATGCGGGAGATCAACCGGCTGTGTCTTGTATTCCGCGAATCATTCAAGAAGCCTGAGCTTGATGGCGGTCAGAATCTCTTGCGGGCAATCGCGGTCACTACAATTACAGCCATAGTTCACTCGGTCGGTGGTGAGCGAAAGCGCTTTGATCAGGCGGAAGTTAAGGATTACGTTCGCTTCAAGTCACTGCCACCATTTGACTTTGAGGTCGATCAGCCGGAGCCGCTTTCCCGCCACCGTGTGGTGGACTTCGTCGTGGAAAAAGGTGCAATGAGCTTCCACCACGCTCTGCACTATATGCTCTCGTGGCTTGTCGACTGTGCCCGTGCTATGAGCGGTGATTTGTTGCGTGAGGTCCTCTTCAGCGCAGCCGAGGTCGCCAATGACAAGTATATCCTCGACAACGGCCTAATGCCGGAAGATTTACTGCTCGCAATGTTTGACTTCCCGATCAGGGTGTGCGCCTGGTTGGCGCAGATGAAATCTGGCATGTGGGTCCGCAATGGTCTCAGTCTGCGCCACCAGATGACACAGTATCGAGGAGTTTCCAGCCGCGAATTCGGGTACTATCGAGATATCTTCTTGATCCAGGTAGCGCTGGCAACATGCAACCCTAGCAGGGTCCTTGCTTCGATCGCAGATAGATTCGGAGCCGTTGATTGGATGGCCAGAAACTACGTTTCACGTTCCGAAGACACTCAGACAGTCGATGTTATGGAGGAGTTCATCCATCTACTTATTGTGCTCTTGACTGACCGCAGTTCACTCACCAAGGATGAAGATAGTGATGCCGGTACCCGCGAGACTATGAGTCGCGAAATTGCGCACATTCTGTGCTTCAAGCCCCTCTCATTCTCTGACCTGTCCTCTCGGCTGAGCGATGAAGTGCGCGATTCGGCTATATTCACGGACGTCTTGGAAGAGGTTGCGAAATTCCGCCCACCAGAGGGTCTGAATGATAGCGGTACCTTCGAGCTCAAGCCTGAGTATATCAGTTTATTGGACCCGTATAGCCCTAACTATACGAAGAACCAAAGGGATGAGGCCGAGAACTTATACAGGGAATGGATGGCTAAACAAACGGGGAAGAAGGCTTCGGATATTGTCTTCGAACCTAAACTGAGACCTCTGGCATCCAACGCTTTCTCCGGCCTAGCTCGCTTTACGCAAACGCCGTTATTTGCTCAGATTGTGCACCAGTGTCTAGACTTCGTGATGTCTTCTAAGGACCGTGTGCCCACTATACCATCCACTCGTATAGAGACATTCCTTCAGGTTCTACTGCATCTCATCCTTTCGGCTACCCTTGAGGACGATACGGATGAAGATACCATGGATGAGGATTTGGACTCGTTCGTCTCTCATGCTTTAACGAAAGTTCGAGCTACCGAAGCCGGCAACATGACCATCATTGGCGTTTTGGAGAAGATCTCGGTCATGAGCGAGTTCTCTGCATGCGGTCCCAAAGTCAGACACATCTTGAGGCGCTTCTGGCAGAAGCGCCCTCATGCGTATACCTCGGCTACCGCTTCGCTGAAATTTCCGTTTGACAGGGTCGACACGAGCACGCCGGCTCTCGATGTGGACAACGAGAAGGAACTAAAGAAGAAGCAGGCCCTCGAACGGCAGGCGAAAGTTATGGCCCAATTCCAGCAGCAACAGCAGAATTTCCTCAACAACCAAGCCGACATTGACTGGGGAGTTGAAGATTTCAGTGACATGGAGGAGGCTGAACCAGAGTTGCCACAGGAGACCAAGGTCTGGAAGTACCCCAGCGGTACTTGCATTCTTTGCCAGGAGCAAACCAATGACTCGCGACTATATGGTACATTTGGCTTTATTCAGGACAGCACCATTTTGAGGCAGACGGATATTCAGGATGCGGACTGGGTTCGGGAGGTTCTCAGAACGCCATCGAGCCTTGACAAGTCGGCTGAACATCTACGACCGTTCGGCGTTGCAGGAGAGAATCATATGATGGTTAAGCGGCTAGACTCCTCCGGAGGGGAAACCGTCCACGAGAAGATCGGTTTGAGTAAGGGTTTCAACCCGAAGAACACTGTGCGCGGCCCCGTGGTAACAGGTTGCGGACACATCATGCATTATTCATGTTTTGAAATCTATGTTACGGCCACCCAACGGCGCCATGGCCTGCAGATTGCGCGGCACCATCCTGAACGCCTTCTTCAGAAGGAGTTCCTCTGTCCTCTGTGCAAGGCCCTGGGAAATGCTTTTCTTCCTATCACTTGGAAAGGCAAGGAAGAATGCTATCCCGGCGCGCTCAAAACCAAGTCGTCTTTTGACGACTTCGTGAACCATGAATTGAAGTCCGCTCTCTCGCACAAGCTCAGTAAGGCTGTGCTTGCAGAGAGCGAGGATTTGCAAGTCCAAGCGTATCAGGACTTGTTTTTGGATTACCTCTCTAAAACCTTGACGCCTCCGCTTGTTAGCAAGGTAGATGAGCTGTTGTCTTCTTCACTCCCTTCGACCGCGCATTATATTCCACAACCTAGGTTACCCATGCCCGGGGTGTTTCCACCTCAAGAGGATCCTTCCACCGTCAACGCCCCGATGGAAGTCCCTGCTGCCACGAATGACAGTCCCATGTCCGAACTTCTTCAAATCTATGCACGACTAAAGCAGACGATTCGGCTCAACCAGATTTACTCCACTTTCAACCATCCTCCGGATACTACAAGCAGTGATGATATCATCCACACAGACTCTCTGTTCCAGAGCTTCGGTTTCAGCATTTCCGCCGTTGAAATCGCCCAACGTGGTGTTGAGTCGGAGCCGGGCTCCACGCTGCTAGACAAGATTCCTGAACTGGTTCTAACACACCTTCGTGTCTTGGCTGAAACGGCCTTGACGTACGCGGCAGTCGGGGGGTTGTATAGTAATTCTGGGCCCCCCAGTCGGGCTTTGAATGAATTCCACGAAATGCATCGACAGAAGATATGCCAGCTATTTGTTGGCCACCCAGTCCTGAATACTTCGTCGCTTATCAACAGTGTCCACGATGTTGAGCCGCTCTTTGCCAAAGACACGTTTGTCTTCTTAGCCGAGTGTTCGCTCTCTCTGCTTCCGGTTCTTGATGTTGATATTCGCCACTTGATCCGGACATGCTATGTGGCCGAGATTGTCAAGGTCGCCGTCACCTACATCCTTTGGCCCATGGGGTTGAAAGAGGAGTTGGTTCAACATGGCGATGCACGTTACCTGTTGGAGATGGAGCTGTCGGATGAGCGGTTTGAGGTCACCCGACAGTTCTTCAACACTGTTGTTGCGGAGCTCAAGGCCAACTCTGTCGGACGCGCAAAGGGGTCCTCATACCCTGCTGAGAGCGGCTACGTCAAAGAAGGCGAGGATTCTGCCACTCCCGGTGTGGTCATTGCTCTCCGGCGTCTCATCTCCAGCTACGCTTTAACTTTCCTGCGCAAGGCCGTTATTCTGCTCCATGTGCAACACGGTGTGGAATTCCCGAACACCGGATTCAGCGACATGGGCGCGTCCGAGCTGGACCGTCTGACGAAGATCTTGCACATGCCTTCACTTGACGAAATCTTTGCCTCGATCAAGCCTGCTCGGAAGAGCGACACGCCTTTCAATTCCATGATCTCGGGGTGGATTTTCCACTGGAACGCGGCCCGTTCAGGTGTGCGTCTCGTAGACAACAAATTGTGGCCTAGCCTTTCTCATCCGGCAATCTTCGAACTCATTGGTCTTCCGAAATACTTCGATGGCCTGATTGAGCTAGCTAATCGCCGCCGCTGCCCTAACACGAAGAAAGAGCTCGCCGATCCAAGTATCTGCCTGTTCTGCGGGGATATTTTCTGCTCGCAGGCCATCTGCTGCATGGAGAACTCGTTGGGCGGATGTAACCAGCATGTTCAGAAGTAAGACCCCCTTCCCGCCACCCTCTCCACCGTCTAACCTCGAAAAATATAGGTGCGGCAAGAACGTCGGTCTCTTCATCAACATCCGCAAGTGTGGCGTGCTCTACCTCCATAACCACACCGGATCGTGGCACGCTGCGCCCTACCTCGACCGCCACGGCGAGGCCGACCCGGGCCTTCGACGCAACAGGCCTCTAATGCTCAACCAGAAACGATACGACAGGTTGCTTCGTGATGTGTGGCTGAACCACAATATTCCGGCGACGGTCAGCCGCCGGCTTGAGTCTGAGGTTAATCACGGGGGGTGGGAGACCATTTGATCTTGTTTCCCTATGGCTATAATGACATAAGATGGCGAAGATAGACGACGGGCTTTTTTCTCTATTATGTATTCTGTATTTTTCTTCTGAATAGTTTCTATGCCTGTGGAGACGGCGGATTTGAGCTTGAGCGCTCCAGGGCTATAAAATAGTTGAGCAATTATGTGTTTGTATATTCTTCTACTAGTGGACGATGAGCGTATGGATGTGTATTTAGTCCTAAATTTGCAATGAGGTTATTCAAGTCCCTGTCTGTCTATATTCGTATATGGGTATTTCGCGAGAGTATATGTTGTATATTTTCTCGGCGAAGCCAACTACCTAGGTAAAGAAAAGAACCCTTACTCCTAGCTTCAGCGGACACAATCGTCTGGATGGAGTCCTACCTAATATTATCATTCACTCCCGTAATCCTAAAGAGCCTTCTAGTACCTTACAGTGGTCTTACTGAGTAGCAAGCTTGTTGACATGGGACAAACATCGTCGCTATACTTCGGACCGCTGACGTCGACGCCGCTTTTACCAACCATACAGGAGTAACCGTATCTTAGCTACTATCTTATCCATCTTTCCTACCTAGCTAGGTCCGCTCCAAAAACTTCCTTACTACCTAGTAACTCGACCTCAATCTCAAATCTCACCATTTAATATGGCCATCTAAACCAATCTACAGCTCTAAATACAGAAAATAAAGAGAGAAAAAAAAAAGGAGAAGGAAATCAATCCCCCTCGGAAACTCAAACGATTTCCCTCCCTCGCCGCAAAAATGAACAACGAACAATTCCGCCGTCTCCTCTTCGACAACCCCAACCCCAACAAATCCCCAAACACGACCCAAAAGCCCAGCCCGATCGGCTCGGCACGATCGCACTCCTCTCCCTCGGATAATCATAGTAATAATGATTCCACGCCGCGCACAGGGCCCGGGTTAACGCCCGGTGGTGCCGGAGCTGGAGCTGGAACCGGCATGGCGCTGGGGTCGCGACTGCGATCGAGCATTCCTATGACGCCGTACGTACTCTGCTTTTCCCTCTCTTTCCAAGCCTGTTATATGCATAGAATGAAAGCAGAGGAACGCTAACGAGAGAGGCCCGGGGGGTCTACACAGACGCACAGTAACAAGACCGGACTTCGCGCGCCAACTCGCCGACTACCGACGCGAGGGCCAACAGCAACATCCGAATAAGCGGTTTAAGTCGTCGGCTGCACCGAAGGGGACGAAGTTGCCGGCGGGGTACTTGGATCGGGCGGCGAGGTTGAGGGAGGCAGAGGAGGCGGAGGCTGCGGCTGGAGGTGGGAAAGCTGAGGTGGAGGAGAAGTTGAGGGAGGTGGAGGAGAGGTTTAAGAAGGGGCTTGTTGATGAGGAGGAGGTGAGGAGGGTGCGGAGGGAATTGGGCGTGGGTGGGGATTTGAGCAGTACGCATATGGTTAAGGGGTTGGATTGGGATCTTTTGAGAAGGGTGAAGGCTGGTGAGGATATTTCGGCTTCTACTTCTGCTGAGAAAGAGGACGAGGAAAGGAAGGAGGAGGAGGAAGAAGAAGTGGACGGAGCTGCGGAGGCAGAGGTTTTGGATGTGGACGAGGAGTTTGATAAGATGCTAGAGAGCAAGGAGGGACAGGTGCTGCCATCTGCGCCGAAGGAGAAGGAGAAGAAGAAAGGGAGTATGGCACCTCCGGCTGCTCCAGCTGCTCCGGCGCGGAAGAAGACACGAGATGAGATCTTGAGGGAGTTGAGGGCTAGTAGAGCGGCGGCGGCAGCACCAGCTGCCGATACGGATGATAATTCTACAGCTACAGCTACAACACAAGAGCTGGCCTTGGGTGCGCGATTCAAGAAGGTCGGGGACTCCAAGGTCGAGAAGAAGCGGTTCATTGAGCAGGACGAGAATGGTCGTCGGCGTGAAGTGCTTCTCATCACGGATGCCCAAGGCAAGACAAAGAGGAAGACGCGTTGGCTGGATAAGCCGGGAGCAACTGCAACTACAACTGGACCTACGACAGCTAATCTCCCGGCCCCGGATAAAGAAGCAAAACCGCTTGGAATGGAGGTGCCTGCTGAAATCGCCGCCCGGAATAAAGCGCAAGATGCGGAGGAAGACGACGATATCTTTGAAGGCGTGGGTGCGGACTATGATCCGCTGGGAGCTGGCACCGACGAGGAGAGCGATACATCTGAGTCAGAGGAAGAAGGCAATGTGGCGGCGAAACCACTGCACGATTCTTCAGAAATCCCAAGGCAAGAACCCAAAGCCGAAACTACCAAACCTCGGAACTACTTCGCAGCAACCACCACAGAAAAGGAGGGGGAACCAGTGGAGCGTGAGCGCGTAAACCCACTAACCAAGGATCCTGTTCTTCTTGCCGCCTTGAAGAGAGCCGCTGCTCTGCGACAGGCGTCGCCGGGGCAAGAGGCCAAGGACGGCGAAGAAGAAGTCGACCAAGAGACACTCCTTCGGCGGAAGAAGTTCTTGGAAGAGGCACGGCGCCGTGAGGAGCTGGATGCCATGGACCTAGACTACGGATTCGGCGGCAGCCGCAATGAAGATTACGAAGACGAGGAGGCTGTCCTTCTGGAACGCGGAGGGACGAAGAGGAAGCGAGGCCCCAAGAAGAAGAAAGGCGATAAAGACAGCGCTGCAGATGTGCTTAGTGTCTTGGAGAGGCGCAAGAAGGCCTGATTCCCTCTCGTTAGGTTCAGCCTGAAGTCAGACTCGCCTCATAGTCGTACGTCTCTACCCACTGTGGCTGTTATGAACCGGTATCAAGCAAACTCAATCCTGCAACTCTATCCATCCCCAATAGTATGATGGTTGATGACAAACATGAACCTCAACAACGCAGAAAGCGGTCTACGTGGACCTCTCACCGACGTATGTAGAAGCAAACAGAATCATCCAAGCCGAGATTTTGCTGTTCAGGGTCAGAGTCAATCATATCTACCGACTCGCCAAAGGAGGGCGTATACCTAGGATACGCAGCCACTCATGGTAACTCTAGTCTCCCCACCCCCAGCTTTGCATCCACACCAACCAGTCATTCAGCGCAGACTTTTCTGCTGGACGAGGTGAATCCAGCCCGTCCGGCTGGAGTGAGTGATAGACAGGTACGTACGTATGATGGTACGCCGTACACTGGCCCGTCAGCAATGGGTGGGCTGGCCGCTTGGTTGTGGTCGGTGGTTATCCAGTTAGTAGTATCCAGATTCCTGCAGTGGGACCCCCAGTAACAGGCAAGTACAGACGGTACAGTAAACTTTGAAAGAGTCCCAAGACTCCAATCAGTCGGCGTGGACTTTAGCGCTGACAGGATTCAGGATCAGCAAAGACTTCAGGATCAGCAAAGACCTCAGGAACAGAACAAGGCAGAAGGGACAGACGAAGCGCCGACCACGTCATGGTGCAGGCACAAACGGCATAGTGTGTGTTTCAAGCGGCGATCGATCGGGGTTGGCTTGCGTATGGGGACTCGGGGAGTCTCGGCCGGTCGTTGAGGCTTGTCAGAAGTGGTGGTGGTGGTTAGCACTGGCGGTTATCCGTTTATACACAGATTTGATAATTATTTGATACTGTCACAGAATGATAGAGACAATGGATGGTAAGCGAGATGAGATGAGACGGATATTTTCTGTTTGATTTGATCTGTGGTAATTGATAATTGGTCTTGTAGTTTGGGTGGGACAGCAGAAGAAAAGAGACGAAGAGACTCGGAGAGAGACAGAGACAGAGAAGAGGGAAGAGGGTGGATCAGCAGCAAGAGTCTGGCCAGGAGTGGATCCAACCAATGTGATCAATAGTCAATACATATTTAATACTTTTAATTATGTAGTGTAGTATTATTAAATGTTAGTCCCAGATCTATCAGTTGCCTATCAATAAGTAATTAAAACTGTAGCACTATGGTCTCAGTCCTTGGAGCTCTATACAATGCAAGCGCCTTGCTCTCTTGTTCCCTTCATGTCTTCTCTCTACCTCTTCTGTTTCTCATCCTTTGTCCTTCCTTTCCCCTAGAGATAGTATTTTATTCTTAGGATATCCCATTATCAAACAATCAAAGGCCTGAAACTTCTCCACTGAGGATGATCCATGGATCTGGGTTCGTGGCATCCAAACGTCTGATGTGGACAACACAGGCTCCAGGACCAGCCATTCAGCATAGCTTCTTGTATGCAAAAAAGAATAACCAGTCCAGAATAATAGTGTTTGCCCAGGATGTGCCTGTTTCAACTCCATCTGTCACCTCAGTTGCAATTCCTTTCCTATTATGGCTGTGGATCCCTCTCGTTTATACAGCGCTTTTATACCCCCCTCCATCCCTCGCTCTCTTCCTCCCTTCTCTTCTTCTTCCCTCAACCTTCGTTCTCTTCTGCTTCAGCTCCCTAAATTCTCTCCTTTCTGGCATCTGCCTTTCGTTCTTTTGTCCTGTGCCGTGCACGGTCAATAGTCATTCCTTTTCTTCTCCCCATTAGGGCTCACTCTTTGCGATCTCAACGCTCCTTGCATACACAACACGCCTCACCTTGAGACGAACCAGAGAACAGGTTTCTCAAAAAAAAAAAACCATCAGCACCAAACAAAAATGGTCTCCTTCAAGTTCCTCACCACCGCCCTGCTGGCCAGCAGCGCCCTCGCCCTCCCTCACGCCAAATCCCACACCCACCACCACCTCCACCAGACAACCTCCAAGCGCGCAGCCTCCACCAAGCGCGGCGCCGCCTACAACGACGCCTCCCTCGTCCAAGCCCTCTCCTCCTCCGGTGCCGTGTCCTGGGCCTACGACTGGAACATGTACACAATGGGCGACCTCCCCACCAACGTCGAATTCGTCCCAATGCTCTGGGGTACAAAGATGTTCACCGGCTGGTTCGCCGCCATCCAAACCCTCCTGAACAGCGGCTCCTCGTACATCCTCGGCTTCAACGAACCCGACATGTCAAGCCAGGCCGCCATGTCCTCCTCCGACGCAGCCCGCTACTACCGCGAATACATCTCCACATTCTCCGGCCAGGCCAAGCTGGTCTCCCCCGCCGTGACGAACGGCGTCGGCTTCGACAAGGGGCTGGACTGGATGCGCAACTTCCTGGACCAGTGCACGGATTGCGGCATCTCCGCCCTCGCGGTGCACTGGTATGGCGATACCTCCGAGGACTTCAAGACCTTTGTCGGCCAGGCAACGGACTTGGCGGCGGAGTATGGGCTCGCGGAGACCTGGATTACGGAGTTTGCCCTGAACTCGGATCTGGGCGGCGGCAGCTCGCAGAGCTCAGCGGATTTCTTGAACGATGTGCTCCCCTGGTTGGATGGACAGGATGCCGTCTCGCGGTATGCTTACTTCTATTGTGCGGATGGGCATCTGCTTAGTGGGAGTGAGTTGAGTGTTGCGGGGAGGGCTTATGTTGGTGCTTAACTTTCTGCAACAACTTCTTCCTTTTCTTCTCCTTTTGTTTTCTTTCCGGTGTCTCAAGGCTAGACCATGACCACTTGGATTTGGTTAAATGAGGTTATCTAGGTTGGAATATGGATGGATGGATGGATGGATTTGGTGCTTTGATAACTCCTCCTTTCTATATTCCCCTCATGCTTGATGAAAATAGTACCCATGATATAGGTCATGGGTCCCTGTCTTGATGATTAGAAAAAAAGAACGAATTGAATTGAATTGAATGGTTTCAAATGAAATTGAAAGTCGAACCGAATGAATTGTGGAGTCCCTCTTACCTTTGCACGACAGTAACGTCTAATTTCTAACCCAGTGTGGGAAACAATAATAATAGCGGAGTCCACAAATATCTCATGGATGAAAGGGAAAAGGAAAAACGTGCCTGGACAAAAAGACGGTCCATACTCCATAGAAACTGCCCAGATGGTCTGGACCAGGGATCAAGACACCGAACAAGGAAGCCTGCCCTGTCAATCATCCGAAAGCGCTGCAAGAAGAAATTATTACGAGCGCTGAGTCCTGGTCAGGATTTGTAGAGTGAGTGGTGGACTTTGAGAGTCATAACCATGGTTCAACTGTCTACGGTGCCCGTGCTACTAAAATCAGGTCACCTGGTAAATTGGCAGTTGGGTATTGGCGTTGGCATTGGCATTGGCATTATTATTATTGCAAATGCAACGTCTTGGGGACTGAACTAGACCGTGATCGACTCAGGGAAAATTTTTTTTTGTTCGTGTGGGTTATTATTATATAGCCTCAGGTACTAAGTGGTCTTGTAGTAGCTCGTCTATCGTTGAGTGCCCCTAATATTTCAATGCATTAGATAATAAGGTAGGTATATGATAGGTAGAGAGGAAGGGAGGGATTATTGCGGTTATGTTGGATCCCTCGCTTCCAACTTGGGCTCGAGCTCTGGCTCACCAGGAGCCTCGCCCATCTCGGTATCCTGGTCCAAGTCAAGTTTCTTATCCTGCTGGTCCTGCTGGTCCTGCCCCCCGCTCTGGTCGAGGCTCGAACCTGAAGTTGAGTTCTCTGGGCCCTGTTCAGAATCATCATCCACCTCTTTCTCCTCCTCCCAGACCCGTACGGTCCCGTCCAACCCACAGCTCACCATCCACCTTCCCTGGTCCGTCGCACAGGTATCCACGCCCAGCACAACACCGGCATGGCCCTCGATCCTTTGCAAGACCTTCTTACTCACAACATCCCAGCACAGGACGGCCCCATCCTCGCTACCGCTAACTGCGAATGCGTACCCCGGTGTCCGCGGCGTAACCTGACCGTAGACCCCGAATGCTCCGCAGAGACTGTATTTCCGATTTGTGTGGCCCTGGTAAGTCTTCAGACAGCGGCCCTCGACGTAATCCCATAGTCGGACACAGTCATCAAGTGTCCAGGCGAGGACGTACTTCCCGTTCGGCGAGAACTTGACCGCCGCGACGGGGGGGTTGTCTTCGTGTACAATCGTTCGCAGACACTGGCCCGTCGCTGTGTCCCAGATACGGACTAGCCCGTCTGTTGCGCAGGAGGCGATGAGGGTGCCGTCCCAGACGACGTCGATGCCGCTGACGGGATCGGAGTGGGCGGGGAGGGATTTCATCACGCGCGCGGAGCGCACGTCCCAGAGGAAGACCGCTTCGTCGTAAGAACCGCTGACGAGCATGTTACCTTTTGGGGAAAAGGCGATCGCGTAGACGTAGTTGTGGTGGCCGACAAAGGGGGTGCGATGTGCTTTGCCCTGTAACTAATCAGCCTACCCCCCCTCTTGTAGAGGGGAACGGTGGGAAACGGGATACGTACCGTGCGGACATTCCACAGCCGTATCGTCTTATCGTCCGAGCCAGAGGCAATCGTCGCTCCGTCGGGGCTCCATGAGATCGTCGATATCCCTGCAAGATGCCCTTCAAAAGTATGTATCAACTTCCCCGTCGCCGCATCCCAAACCTTAACTGCCCCGTCCGCCCCTACAACTACCAGTCAGCAAGAAAAACCACACACCCCAGGGAAGCAGGAAACAAACCTCCACTAGCAATCATCGACGTATCCGGCGAGTACTTCACAGCCGAAACACCCCTCAAGTGCCCTCTAAGCAAGAACTTTTGCCGATATCGTACAGCGTCCGGCTTCGGCGGCGGCGGCGGCGGTACAGGCGTAGGTGACCGATCGGAATATACTCCATTCTCCTCCGCATTCCCGTTCTCCATCTCCGCGTTCGCCTCGCCCTCTTCCTCGTCGTTATCAATCATCTCGTCGTCATCATTGCCATTCCTGTTGCCATTCTCGCCCGCCTCCTCATCATCCTCTTCATCGTTCTCCTCAGATTCCCAGGAGATATCGCGCCCGCGATTGCGGGAGCGCCAGTACACGTCTGCATCCATGGCCAGCTCATCAGGGCTTTCCGAGGAACTGAAGCTGCGGGAGCGAGGGTAGGGGCGTTTGGGCGGGTAGGCGTTCAGACTCACGCGACGGCGCTCTTGGTCGTGGTCGGAGCCCGCTGCTAGCTCGTCGGAGGAGGTTTCAGCGGGGGAAGAGACGGGCGGAGGGGATGGAGTAATGCGACGGCGCTTGGAGGGGTGGTCCATTTTTTTTCTGTTGCCCCTTATTTCATGTTAACCTGTAGACAAAGGCTATCAAGCCTGCAGTAAAAAGGTGATAGTAGACAGGTTGGCTTGTTGTATGCGTCCATCGCATTTTAGCTGGAAGGGAAAGATTCCGCGGTAGAAAAACTAGGAGGGAAGGCGGTGAAAGAGCTTCATTCGTTATCGGGGCGTTTATCTCCTGCTAAGCGAACGGACAGGGTCTAAGGTAGGTATACCGACTTTCTGTAGATTTACTCCTGAGTAGTAGTCCTGCCAGTGCAGTCACCAGAGAGTCGAATCCCAGTCAAGATGTCAGATAAAGATTCCATCCGTATCCTGACTCTCAACTGCTGGGGTCTGAAATACATAGCCAAGCACCGCAACGCCCGCCTCAGCGAAATCGGCCGCCAACTGGCCCTCTCCTCACCACCTCCCGACATCGTCGGGCTACAAGAATGCTGGACGCAGCAGGACTACGAGTCCATCCGCTCCCAAACATCCCATATCCTCCCTTACTCGAAATTCTACTTCGGAGGCATCTGGGGTGCCGGTCTCGCCATCTTCTCCCGATGGCCGATAGAGTCGTCCACGATGTACGAATACCCGCTTAACGGGCGTCCAACGGCATTCTTCCGCGGGGACTGGTTCGTTGGAAAGGGCGTCGCTTGTGCTCGGATTCGGTATGGGAAGGGGAAGAAGGATGTTGCGGAGGTGTTCTGCACACATCTACACGCGCCCTACGAGCAGGAACCGCATGACAGCTACCTCGCGCACCGGACGGCTCAGGCGTGGGAAATCGCTAAGCTGATGCGCGGGGCGGCGGAACGGGGCCATCTGGTTATTGGGCTGGGTGACTTTAATATGCTTCCCTCGAGCTTTGCGCATCGGCTTATCTGCGCCCATAGTCCTGTCGTTGATGTGTGGCAGGTGATGTATCCGGATTCATCGGTGGGGGCGGCGAAGGATGCTGTGGAAAAGGCACGCGGGAAACCCGTTCCGACTGCAGAATACAACCTACATTATAACGGAGCGACCTGTGACGGGCCGTATAATACGTGGCGGTGGCCGAAGAAGGACCAGAAAAGGCTCAATAAGGGCAAGGATGTGCCTGTGGACAAAGACGCGCCGGATATGAAAGGCAAGAGACTGGATTATATATTTGTCGGTGGGGAATGGCTGGGATGGGGTGTCGAGAATGTCCGGATTGCGATGACAGAGCGCCATCCTACGCTGCTGTGTTCGCTGAGTGATCATTTCGCTGTGGAGGCTGTTATAACTCGGAAATATTCTTCTATAACAGATGGTGAGGATCCGGAAAAGCCATCAAATAGATTGGCTTTACCGCCGGCGACGTACGATCACATTCTCGATGTGATCCATGCCTATGTACGCCGGGAACGGTCCCAGCGGCGTTGGCGACTCGCTCATTGCTTTGCCTCGGTGCTGGTCACTATTGGCTGTTTGGTGGGAGTGTGGTGGAACGGGGATCGGCCCTATGTGCCGTTTATTCTGGTCCTTGTGAGTACGCTGAGCTTTGGGGCGGGACTGCTGGATGGGTTGATTGGCGGTTTGTTTGTCTCGAGTGAGTTGCGGGCGCTCAAGGAGTTTGAGTGGGAGATTCGGAATACGAAGCGGTTGGTTGAAGAGGCCTCCTAGTCTGTACGGGGTAACTTAATGGTATAATGTAAAACTTAGTGCTTGCCATGTACTAATACTTCTCAGTGCTATCTTGTTGAGAATGGACAACTAATTCAATGATCATATTGGTTTACTACCAAGTAACTGACTTGATTTCATCCCGGTAGTGAAAGAGCGACTGGGACTGCATGTAGTAGATCACTATCTACTCAGCGCACTCGCGCTTACGCTCGTCAAAGACCTTCAATGCCTCCTCGGCGGCCTTGACACCGCTCAGCACCATAGCACCAAAAGTCGGCCCCATGCGGTTGAATCCATCGATCTCAGACAATTCCATGCCGCCAATGATGAGACCCTTGGTGACCTCACGGGTGTTCTTGACGATTGCGTCCTCGGCAGAGTTCATGTCCAGACCGCGCATACCGCCAAGCTTTTCGACGGTGGTCATTGAGACCAGACGCTTGACGGAGAAAGCGCCAAACGGGCCGTCGTGGCCGGTGGTACTAATGATGACAGGAGCGTTGATGGTGTTGGGGTCCATGCAGGAGTGGTCGTCGTGGTGAAGGGTGACGAGCGTCCAGTTGGTGACGACACCCGCGATCCGAACGTCTTCAGGTTTACCGCTGGCGCCGGGGCGGGTCACCAGGTCTTCGACGCAGGTGGCATTGAAAAGCTTGACGTTCGGGAACGCAAGGACCTTGGACAGCAGGGTTGAGGTGAAGAGAGATGCGTGCTTCACAACGACATAGTTGGGCATGTCAGGATCCTCTTCGTAGGGAACTCCCAGCTCGTTCAAGAAGAGGTCTGCAGGGCGACGCATCACCATGGCAGAGAAAAGCTGTCCGCCCAACCAGGCGCCACCACCTGCACCATGTTAATATTGAGTTCTGCCCGAACCGCAGTGCACCTCTACTAACCTGGAGAGACAGACGCCTCGATGATGGCAATCTTCAAGTCCGGCCGAGCCTTGGCCAGGACGTACGCAGTGCTCAGACCACAAGAGCCAGCGCCAACGATGACAACATCGCTCTCAGCATACCGGTCCAGGTCCTGAAAGTACCGGCGGGTCATGGCCCGGGAAACTTGGCTTTCACGGATAGGAGCAAATTTGAACTGATCCCATTTGCCGCCAAAATGGTCGAGCAGTTTAGTCTGGGAAGCTCCACCGGCATTGGAGGGTTCAGGAACGAGAACGTTGCCCTTGATACCGGTAGGAGCGATAGTAGGCTCAAAGATTGCAGCTGGGGGAGACATGTTGATTCAAATGAATAACTGTAATTTGTTAGCCGTTCCGTTAACCGGGGTTAGAGGGAAGGCATGATCCTTTCGCTGGTATTATCCAGATCAAGTTTTGACCGTATATTCTCAGAACGAACCCATCCCTGACAGTCCTCTTCCTGGCTGGAATGTGAACTATCCAGCCAAGAAGAAGAGTCTGTCAAAAGATGAGAACGAACACCGGCCCACGCCCAGACTTTACCTGAGATACCTTGATCATTGAAGATGACCCAGCAAAAGCATTCCATGACTTCGGTTGATGGCCCTTTTAAGGGCCCACGAGGTAGGAGTTTACATTGTACGGAGAGTTCCTGTGATAGGTGGTCAGCAATTCCATGACTACTATGTAGTTGAAGAGAGGGAGAGAGAGAGACTTGTTTGAATCGGATCAACTGACGAAGGTTGATAGTCGGTTGAGCTTCGAGAGGATGATGAATCGAAGAGTTGGAAGTGGAAGAAGGATGGCGGGGTAGGAGGAGGAGGAGGAGGGGAAAGGTTAAATACTCCGGCTCAGCTGACGACAAGCTCTCATGCTTCTCCAACTCAAGCTTGGGAATTTCCACCGGAGACTTACCGGTGAGTCAAATAGTCTAATGAAGTCATAGCGACTCTAAAAGGAAGATATCCATGGATAGGCTGCAGCTACCACTC
The DNA here is from genome assembly GCA_025688805.1 of Aspergillus egyptiacus. NCBI lineage: Eukaryota > Fungi > Ascomycota > Eurotiomycetes > Eurotiales > Aspergillaceae > Aspergillus > Aspergillus egyptiacus. Next base: position 180,538 of record MU628421.1, read on the forward strand.
ACTACTAGACTACGCTACCACCGCCGCTTCCACTCGGACCCCATATGACCGGGGCCAATTCTTCTTCTTGCCAGCTTTCTCGATCGTCTCCACCCGATCTTCTAACCACTGCCCGGTGATTCCTGATGAGGCCGCCGATTCCTTGTTTCGTTGAACCTTAAGACGGAGCAGATCGCATCTCTCCTTCTTCTTGGTAACATGGTCCCATTCTGTTGCCAGCTGGATCCTCCAGTGCGCATCTGTCACACGGCCTGCGGGATACACATCCCCAATTAATGCTGCTACCCGTCCTAGGTACTGACACCACCAGGCCTCTTCTGCAGAGATACAATGCCTCAATTGCTGCTGGTACAGTTCCTCCGCCGGCGCAAGATCTCCCTTCCAACGGTCAACGAGGATAAGAGCCATCATCGCACGCTCAGCGTGGGATAGACTGTTCGTAGAAGCCAAGAGTCCGGTCGTTGTACTATGCAGCGCAGCTGCTGTACGTGACTCTCTCGGCACACGAGAGTGGGCATAGAGGACGTTGGCGAGAGCACCGACAAAATGTGGAGACAGGGCCGCTGGCGTTCTGGACGATGAGATCGGAGATGCGTGCTCCGGCAACGCGGACAGAAGAAGCTTCTTGATCGCATCCGCTGATGGCGGGGCATACTGCACAGTCGCAGCGAGCAATGGGTCCTGCGCCCGAACCTCCTGCGGCAGTTTGTCCCACAGATATCCTTCCCGGACTCCTCCTTGACAGAACTGTATGTGCGTGATTTTTGGCAAAGCATCCATAAGCACATGTATCAGCACAGCAACGGCCGGAATCTGAGCGGCCCTCCGTTTTGACACGCCAAAGATCTTCTCGGAATCAGAAACCTCGTTCAGCACAGCGGCAGTGTTGTGGAAATCCTCCCTCTTCGCCCGGAACCCGTTGATAATCGGAATCGGATACGGGCTCACCTCCGCCTGCTTCATCAGCACATACCCCCATCCCCGGAACCCTCCACCGCAAAGATACAAATCAAACCTCCCCTGCTCCCTGCTCCTCTCCAGCAATGACTGCGGAATCTCCAGCTGACGGTAAGCCTCCTGAAAGTTCCTTTTCATCTCCTCCTTCAACTCCTTCTCTGCCTTCCCTCCAACCCGCCTTGCCTCCTCCAATCTGGCAGTCAACGCCGCCGCCCCATACGGAAAACTAAATGAACCCTTGGGACAAGTCGTCACGACACCATCCTTTGCAATCACCCACGTAATCTGCGTACTCCCACCTCCCAAATCCATCGCAAGCCCCGCAACCTCGCGCGAACTACTGGCAATCCCCAGCGCGCCTATCCTCCCCTCATCCTCCTTCGACAAAAGTCTCACATCCCACCCCGTCCGCTCTTTGATCTGAGCTCTAAACTCCACCGAGTTCGGCGCCGTCCGCGTCGCCTCAGTAGCAAGCACATAGACATTCTCCCGCGGCACCTGGAAATCATCACAGACGCCTTGGAACTGTGCCAGTCGGCCCACAACCTGCTCCACGACTTCAGGTAGGATTGGACCGCGGACTCGCTGGCCTTTTTTGTCCGCGTTGTTGGAAAACTGGGCGTCGTAGAGCGAGATGCTGGCCCGGTCTTGGTAGACTGTTGGCATTATTCGCGCTGTGGGCGGGGATGTGTCGGTGATGGAAAAGCGTATTCCATTGCTATGGTGGTCAGTAGCTGGCTCGTGTCACTACAAGTAGTTTGGATATATAGGAAGGAACGGGACTTTGATGTAGTCATCCATGCATTGCATTCATGGGTGCATCCATTAGGTGAGTGTTTTAACGTACCTTCCCATGTCGACTATGCCGAACAGATGGGAGCTGTGCCCGACATGAGTGGCCATATTGGATGCAACTAAGGTAGTTGTTTAATCCTCAATTACAACGTATGTCGGGATGATGTGGCCTAAGTCCAAGTAGATGTGGTTGAATTATGCGGGGGATTCAGACTTGCTCTTTTCCGGTTTTCATATCGATGACGGAGGGGAAGGCAAGTCAAGGCAGACTAAGAAGCTGGGCTACTAAGTGTTAAGTTGGGACCTAAGCTCCTCTGTGTGTTGAAAACGCACAGTGCTGTAACGCTGGAGGTCCGCGATATGTAGTGAGTGGGTTGACAGTTGATACCCAAGTTATACCTAAGCAGCGATCAATCTTAAGAACAAGAGGTGACTCCTGGTTATCTTGGTATTTTAGCGTCTACTGCGGGTACATTAGTCATATCAATTACCAACAAATACTAGGTATAATAAAGAGCCCGTTATATCATGATTTCGTAAATCCTACACAGCTAAAGCACATAGCGAAAGCTAGCGCTATAATTCTCTTCTCCGACAGCATTTCCCTTCTGCGGCGCTGCCGCCTGGCTCTGAGGACCGTACTGTTTGTCCAGCCGGCGGTTCTCCCAGGCGAGTAGACAACGCAGAAGCACAGCGAGAACCGCGTTGAAAGCCATGAATGCCGCACAGATGGACTGGCCTCGGATATAGCGCGGACCGTCGCTATCAGGGAAAACGTTGGTCCCTAGGAAGGGACCGCATTGCCCGATTATATTGAGGATGACAATGCCCATTCCGCGCCGGCTGTCAGAGCCCTGGTTATCTAGAGCTGCTTGTTAGTATGAATTATGTTGATCAAGGGCAGGATGGCGCACTCAAGACCCATGGAAGGATGTTTGCGATGCAAGGGAAAACTCCTGCAGCGGCTAGAAACACCCCGAAGTAGCGTACGCCGACTGATGTACAGGCTGCAAGCAGGACGTATCCAACCATGCCCACCAAGGAGAAAAGGACGATCGTCAGTCCTCGCTGTTGATATCGATCGGCGAGCCAAGTCGTCGCAATACTAAAGATGAATGAAACGAAGAATGGCGGGGCTGTGAGCCCCTGGGCATGGATTGATTCGAATCCCATGTCCTCTAGGATCGTCGGGAGAAAGACGGGAAGTGACGAGAAGCTCACGTTGCAACTGAAGTACATAAGCTAAAGAGCGTTCCGTTAGTAAGTCAATTTGAACGCATGAGCGCCTTGCGAACATACGGCCGTTATCCAGGGTTTAACATCCAATAAAGTCTGGCCAAGTTCCCTCCAGTTCACTCCTCCTACACGCTCGCTCTCGCCGCTACGTCGGAGCGACCGAGCTCGTGCGACGTCTTTTTCCTCCTCCGTCAAAAACCGAGCGGAAGAAGGGTGGTCAGGCAAGAAGAACCAGGCGAGGAAGGCTGCCAGGCAGGAAGGGGCTCCCTCAACCAGAAACAGTAGCCTCCAGCTGGCTAACTTGGGGTGCCCGGATGTGATGCCGTACGCAAGTGCGCCGGCAAACGTATTAGCCAAGGGCGCGGCAGAAACGAATAGTCCGCATCGAAGGCCAAGTTCCCGTCGACTGTAGAAGAAAGACAGCAGGTATGGGGATCCAGGGCCAAAAGCAGCTTCTGCCGCACCAAGGAGGAAACGTAGGGCCATTAATCCAGCCCAGTTCTGGACAGCGGCCTGACAGGTGGCTGCGATACCCCTAGCATGCGGTTATAAAAGGTTACCAGGATGCTAATATATTGTGAGACTTACCAGGTCATGGCGGTGATAGCCGCCCATCTATGCGGTGGCATGAGTTTCCACATTAGAGCCAGGGGCTCGAACAATGTGTACGATATGTAGAAGATCGTTAGGAGCCATGAATAACGGTTTCCCTGAATATCCAAGTCTTCTTCCATCCCCGCAATCCTTGCGTTCCTTTCAAGAGTCAATATATGCTTCTGCATTACGAGAAGCAGTTGTTGACCTACCCGATATTGCTTCGATCAAGAAGCGCAAGGAGATCTATCAAACACAATGTCAGGACCATGAAAATGGACAAAAGACTGCGGTCGCGACAGGAACTACTTACACAAGAAGCCCAGAAGAGTCGGGACTCTCCAATCAAGTTTACGCACCACTCGTGCCTCGAGAATTGGATCAATAGATATCCGCGGGGAGGATATCTGGGGCAGTGCTGTATGGGACTCATTGTCGTACGGGGAGGCGTCTTTTTCCGGATCTGTGCCGTAGAAATCTGCGGTCCCATTCCCCGACATGCTCTGACTGTGTACATTTTCTCCACCCCCAGTCGCGTTGCGGACGGGTGCATGCATCTTCCCATGAATCCCCATTGTCACAGGCAAGCAGGAGTCTGGGAATCAGGAACTAGATGGCGGGTGCAAAGTAAGACCCAAGGAGCGAGCGGCGGCATTTTATAAACGCGCTCTTACCGGGGGATTTTCCTCCGCGAAGACGGTCAACATTATTCAGTCTATTGGACGATGATCTGCATGATCGGTCCCCATCGGCCTTTTCCCGAGCAAGCATGAGAAGACAGTCTGATCTTAACCAGGGGTGACGGCATTATTGCAGAGGCGGGAAAAGGAGGGGGATGCAAGAACACTGCACAAGTGTCGATTCGCTATGTATGTCTCTGCTGCATTCGACCGAATGGAACCTTGGAGAGGGACGATTCACGAAGGCTGTTCAGGATGCACAGCTGGGGACCACAAACCTTGAATGATCTTCGGGGGGGGAAGTCTTGATTCTCCGTAGCCCAATCAAAGTCGGCGGATGCGGACAAACTACTGGTGGCGGGTCAAAAGCTTGGATAAAAGCATGGCTTTGTAATCGTAAACAGCTGTTCATGAAGGCCAGCTATGATGTAAGGGATCACACTCTGTGGCTGGAAAATGCATGGGATATGCTCGTTCCAATGCATGTGCCCTTACAGTAAGAACTGGGTGTAAGCTTAAAGCTGAAAAGCCGACCTCGGGAAACTGAAAATGGCTGGTGGTGTCCTTGGGTTCGAAGACGACCTGAGGGTAGGTTGCTGTGAGGGGGAACTCGGAGATGCTTCCACTCGAGTTTCAGCCCAAGACACACAGGAAATCTTGAACCATCACAGAGCGACAGTAGCTGCTTAGTAGATATTTGGTCCAAATTGGCACGTACCTGCGCTTCCAGGTTGCCGTACGTGCATCTCTGTCCGCATGTGCAGTAAGACAAGTTGCTGCCTGGCCTTTACGGTGTCGAAATTACAAGAAATGTGGCGCATGATTCTTCACTAGCCACTGTGGCTCACCCGGCCAACTTCAAATTTCCGCGTCGCGTTTGCGATCGCTCGGTCAGTCTGGTCTAGGTAACAAGTCCCTACCTCCACTGCCTGTCAAGAGGCTCGGCCGTCGCGACTGCATTCCGCCATCCTTCACCGCATGCACACCAAATCCTTCTGGGAGGTCTCTAGGACATATTTGCGATCACATTGGGATTATTGATCCACAGCCATTGCGCTTTCCGGTCACCATGGATGACCCTGCGAGCCGTGTCCCTGGGCAGCTGGTATTGTCTCCGAATCAAGTCTCTCTTTCGCCGTAACTTATGCTCGTCGCTGACCAATGCCTCCAATCAATTAGCTGCCGCATATGCATTGTGTCTCGCGCAATCGCTATCCTTTGATGCATATGATGCCCACGGACACCGTTGTCGAATACCTCCTCTCCGCTCCTAAGATCGTTCGAGAGGCGCAACCGATGCACTGGACCTTCCTTGATGGGCCTCAAGACGGCACCGTGATGCTCACATGGCAGCCGCTGAACCACCTAGGAACCAACTTTGCCAGCGATGGTTACGTCTGGGCGGATGTCGAGCAGGCTTTCACCTTCGAGGCTCGGGGTTACGTATGTCTTTTCTGCCCTATTCATTAACCTCCGCAGGCACCAGGTCTTTCGCTGACGGTCTATGCTCCAGCTCGTCGAGATGTGGTTACATCGCAGCGGTTACCACCCCCCGAACGAATCAGTTGCTATTCACTGTCGCAGACGCTACCGACTCTTACCGACGAAAGTGCCCAACCCAAGTCTTCCCCCGCCCGACCCATCGCTATGGATTGTCCACTACTCTAGAGCGCCTCCTACCGATCATATTCCGGCGAACCGGATTCCGGTCCTACCTCAAATCCAAGGCATGCTAGCTCAGCGGCGGTTCTTGCAAAGTCAAGGTATTCTGGCGCGCAAGGACTTCATGCTTCATGACCGAAACAATTGGCCCACGATCGGTTTACCACCTCAGATGGCAGTTCAACAGGGCTATCAGCAGCCACAGGGTGCGTATCCGAATGCGATGGCTGGACGGCAGCCATTTTATCCCCAGCCTGGTGCCGGTGTGCCGCCCCCTGCAGGGACCGCCCCAGCAAAGGCGCCCCGCGGACATCGCGCTCCGTCAGCGGCAGTCAATGCAGCTACTGTCGACTTCGCGCTTGAGGATGAAGATGTTTCTGCCGGTGATCTTATGGACCTTCTCACCCCGCGAGAGGTGAGCAAGATGAGGTACCAACAACATCACGAATGGATGGAGGAGGTCTTAGCCTCCCCATACGCCATCAGTCAAATTACTCCAGTCTCCTTAGGCTTAGGCAGAAAAGGCGAACTCGAAAAGTTAACCGCCGGCTTCTTCGACGCACCCGTTGGATCTTCGAATGGGGAATCAGCAGACACCAGTGAAGCCAAGCAGGCGACCAAGCTGGAGCCAGAAAAGGCCGAAGAGTTCGCTGATCGTGTCGCCAAGAAGGTAGCTGACATGACAGCGGAGATTGAGAAATTGAAGAAGCGTCACGCCCGGCGAATGGAGAGATTCAACCGTACCTCTTTACTCAAAGACGCCGAGGTTCGACTTCGCGACGCTGCAGCAGATCCCTCAGCAACTGGTCCGGAGATTTGGAGATTAGAAGGCCGTGTGGAGATTCCCACAGACGAGGATAACGTGCCTCTCGCTCCTGTAGAGCACAAAGCCAAGTACAAGGTTGACGATATTGTGAGGGAAGTGGAGAATTCCTGGAAGAGACAGATCGTGCCTGAACCTAAAGTCTCATGCATTGAGAAGGGAGGCCTGCTGGAGAAGATCGAACCGGAACAGAAATCAACGGAACTTGACATGGCTATGGATCAGTCGGACAGTCATCTTCTTGATCAGTTCAGTACACAAGGGCCGGCCGGACAAACACTTGCATCTGCTGGCCCAGGAGTGCCTGTCCCGCAGCCGACAGCGAGTGTCCCACAGCAAGACCAGTCCCTGGCTGGGTTGGACATTGATATGGACCTGGGGAACATTCCACAGACCGGCACTGCCTCTGGCGAAACCGGCGATTGGGTTATGGTCAACGATAAGAAGGTCGACACTCCGGGCAGTGGTATACAGGGCCTGACGCCCGGAAACACAGGTGCAGACTCCGGCCTTGACGGCGCAAATTTCGACTTTACCAATATGGACAGCGCAGGCGATGCCCTCGCTGCTTACACGGAACAAAATGACGGTTTAGATCTTCCCGATCTGGAGAATTCCGCCTTTGGAGATGCATTCCATGCCTCAGATAATGAAAACACCCACCACCACGATGCGGACGATATGGCGTGATTCGAATATACAGAGCTATGATTTTCCTTTCAGTGCTGGTCGTGTTATATTAGTACAACGGTGTTGGTCTTGGCTACTTTGGGCGCGGTTTGTCCTCCTTTCATCTCAGGCTGTCCTATGCATAGGCAGGGACAGGTGTAAAATCTGATCGGTCTCAAGTATCTTTGCTGACATTCCTTCGTATGTGACCATGTTCTATCATTGAAATAATGAAGCTTTACCCCTCTTAACTGCTCATGTGATCTTGTCCCTCTACGGAGCGCTGAGGCGCAGCTAAGCGAACAGATGAATCGCAGCAGGTAACTATATATAACTTGGTGGGCTTACAGAGATGTCTAGTAGATCTTGCCAAGCTGCTGATAGTAGTCAATATTGCCGGACCAGAGTTCTTCAGCTGAGGACTAGCACCAGGCAGCCTTCGTGTATGCCTCAGCTGAAAAACCGTGTAGCATCCCGTCAGCCGCTCTGACAATCATAGAAAAAACGAAATGATGGATGGATGCACTCCTAACTACAAATGACTTCAAGCTGGTCAGCTTCTTTTTAAAATTCCTTTCGTCCTGGGTGACGAGTATCAGCAGGCAAGATCATCTGCCCTGATAGGCCTCTCCTGATCAAATGACTCTCTGGAAGTACTATAGGACTTCCTATTATATGGACTCATTTCTATAGCCTGGGCTTTCTCGCATTCTTTCCGAATCTTTTGCGCTTGAACATATCCATCACCTCCAGGCTACTCGGTCTCTTTGTTCAGAGGACAGCTCCAGCACGGGCCTCATCACTCGTCCTCTTTCCTATACAATATTATTTCCCTTCTGAATTGGCATCCCACGGTTTCTGTCTCTCGCCTGAAAGAAAAGGAAACAGCAGAATGTGCTTCCTCAACGACCCCGGCGACGATGACAGACATTCCGTCCGCATCACAGAATACAGCTCTCGACCGCTCAGGATGTCCTTTCCCCCGATTTTCCATCGAAGGTACTCCTCCCAGCCTCCTGTAATCCATACACCCGGTGCGACAATCATATATGACCGTCCTTCATCTTCCTCTGTGCACTGCACCCCTCCACATTCGCCGCGGGCATCATACACAACCATAACGAGGAAGCACGTCCGAACGCGGCAGGAAACGATCTATCCTGCGGGGCGTATGGCTCTCGTCCCTCGTCATGAAAGGGACTGTTCTCCCGCCACTGGTCGGTACGTGGAGTACGTGCAGCCGAGAAGTCGGATATTAGGCGGAAGACAGCGGCCAGCCGTTGAGTATATTTCTATTGAATAAGTGAGCTTTTTGAAAAGGGCTTAGCGGAGAGAAGCTGGGCTTGTGGTTATAACTCTGCTAACGGTTATCGATCTCCAAATATTTTAGGTGGTTCGGGCGGATTAACATATGTATTGCCCGAAGAGGAAATATACCGACAAGACTTGGTGGTGCTGGTACACCACCCCAAGTCTGAGGAACCTCTACTTTCCACCATCCCACGGAAATGTCCCCGTGAAACCATGTCTCTGCTGTTCATACCTATGCGCTGGTCGAAACCGGAAAATGACCTCAGGGCTACCACACTTGCCTCGTGACGTCACGAAGCAGACCATGAGCTCAGACAAAGAGAAGATACATCTACCTAGGTAGGAGCTCCCTGGGCCGTGCTCAACCCGAAATGGTCTTTTCAAGATAGCTGTAACGATCCAGTTAAGCAACACACTGCATATTCGCAACTTTCATCCCTGCTACTACCTAGTATTTACTATCTAGTATCCCGGTGACAGGCCAACCCGAAGCTCATCAAGGAAGGTGCAGCCCTGAAAGCTTGTCGGTCCCTTAGGAACTGCGTTTAAACTCAGCACTTTGCTGTCCCACCACAAACAGTACATTTGATTAGTACAGTCGCAACGATGTATGAGATCAGCGTCAAACAATGATTCCCACATTAGCTAACAGGAGTACAGGAATCGAACTCTTTCCGGCAGAAGAAGCTCTGTGAATGCCGGTCGACACCGGTTCAGCATTTCCAGCTTCCGCGGTCTTCAGCAGCCGTCACTGAGTAAGAAGATGAACCGCGTGATCAAGAGCGAAAATGCGGCAATCGCGGCTCATGAATCGGCGGCCAGACAGCGTATGTCGATTGCCGCTCAGCTCTCCGAATGGGGCGAATCGACGGAGGATGAAGCCGTCTCGGATATTTCGGATAAGCTGGGTGTTTTAATGGCAGAAATGGGGGAGCAGGAAGACATCTACGCACAAAATTTGGAGGGATACCGTAGTTCCCTGAAGCACATTCGTGACACGGAGGGCTCTGTCCAGCCGACCCGTGACCAGAGAGCCAAGATCGCGGATGAAATCCAGCGTCTCAAGTTGAAGGAGCCAAATAGTCTTAAGATTGAGACATTGGAACAGGAGCTCGTCAGAGCCGAAGCGCAGAATCTTGTTGCTGAAGCTCAGTTGACCAATGTGGTGAGTGGCGCATGTTCAGGGAGAATACTGGCAGGGAGCTAAGGCGCTAACTATTCGCAGACCAGACAGAGGCTCAAAGAGGCCTACAACATCCACCTCGCGGCGGTGATCGAACGCGGTGAGAAACAGATTCTCCTTGCCCGGCATGCTCGCCGTCTGCTCAACTGCCTGGACGATACCTCGGTGATCCCTGGGGACGAACCAAAAGAGTATGTACGTGCCGAGGAAGCAAAACAAATCATCGAGGAGGCCGAACGGGAACTCCAGGCTTGGGGAGGCGGTGTCGAGCCTGTAGAGTCCGCGGCCGGCGTTGAACAAGCGGGAGCCTCGATCCCAGCTTCGGCCCAGGAAGCCCAGAGGCAGCCTGGAGCAGAATCCCCAATGCCCGAGTCTCTGGAGGATCGCGAGGATGAGTATGAGCAGAGAGTGGAGGCGCAGACACAGGATGTTTCGGCTTCTGAAGAAGGACCTTACGTTACGGGAACTGAAGTCACGGTTCCCCATGGAGAGGTCCACAGCATGTCTGCTCCAACGATGGATGCCAAAGACCTTGAACGCCAGCAGCAATTACCAGCTGCAACAACAGTGGACCGCGCACAAATTTCAAGGGATAAGAATGAGGCAATCGGCGTCAACGGACCAGTCAGAATGAACAAGCCCAGTGTCATGAATGAGGCAATCAGCACAAATGAGCCCACCGGAATGGTGAAGCCAACCGAGACAAACGACATGAACAAGGCGATCAGCATGGATGGGCCAAGCAGCATGGACAAGCTAGGCGTCATGAATGAGCCAAGTGATATGAACAAGGCAATGACGAATAGCCCAAGCGGCATGGACAAGCTAGGCGCCATGAGTGTGTCGAATGACATGAACAAGGCAATAATCAGCACGAATGAGACTCGCAGCATGAGCAAGCCAACCGGCATAACCGAGCCAATCGGTATGAATGAGAAAATGAAGGCTGTGGCTTCTGGGTCAACCCCAAACTTCAAGCTTCCTTCAAACATGGACTTTGCCCTAGGCTCGGGAAAAGGCGAGCCATCTCAGCTTTCTCAGCTTAGTGAAGGTCTGAATGCTCAGGTACAGCGAGTGGCAGTTCCTATCTAGCAGGAGGTGGGGTAGTAATGGTGCGTGTGCTTTTTGCTTTCGACGTCAGTCATGTATGTATGTTATCCGAACGCCTAATGTCATCAAAATCAATGTCAATGCTCGTATTATCATGAACAAATGGAGAGGAGAGTACCTAATTACCTAGGCATGGCTGATAGTTGGGGCGGTAGCACGTGACCCAGGCTCCAAAGGTGACGAGGCGAGCGGAGGCCCGTTTGGGAAGCTCCAGCGTCAGAGCTCAGCTTCGGAGCTACAACTATCATCAAGCACTCTTCGTCTTTCATCCTCTTCCTTTGTCTGCTCCCTGTATATCAGTTTCATCTACACCTATTCCGTGTTTGCAGCCAGACATACATCATGGATCAGCTCGTCCGCCAATACTCCCGGTCGCCGCATCAGAACGAGTTCTACTCGGAGCAAGAACAGAATGACCTGACAGAGGCCCTTCCTCCGCTCTCCCTCAAATTCAGTCTTCCGCCAGTTGCTAATGTGAGTTCTGGACCTTTGAGTTTATTCCTGGGAAATGTCGAATTCCTGCAACGTCATCATTTGCTGCTTTGAGCTCGAAGATCATGCTCGCCCTCCTCTTGACAGCTATCTTACATATCGAAGAGTATTGGCTGACCGTATGCACACCTGTTGGTTCTATTTAGCGCTCTGCCTTTCTCCGTGCGATGACCGATGACCACTCGAATCCTCACTGCCCCATTAAACTTGCCCACGGAACGACAACCCTTGCGTTCCGATTCCAGGGTGGAATTGTACGTCGCCTGACTCCCTGTCGAGCCTTACGCTATTCTAACGCCTTGGAATAGATTGTTTGCACAGATTCCAGAGCTACCGCCGGCAATTGGATTGCCAGTCAGACGGTGAAGAAGGTCATTCCTGTCTCCCGGTTGAGCCGTGGAGAGGATAAGCCGGGAAGCGAGCCTGTTCCTGGCTTACTAGGCACCATGGCTGGAGGTGCTGCAGTACGTTCCACAAGTTTGTGTTTGACCGGGGACCGTGACATTGATACTCATGTTTTAGGACTGTCAATACTGGCTTAGATACCTGAGTCAACAGTGCACACTGCATGGTGAGTCGGACTTGTCGGATGCATGCTTTCATTCGGACTAACATTAAGCAGAGATCCGCCACAAACGCCGCATCACAGTCGCCGCTGCGTCGAAGATCTTAGCTAATCTTACCTACGCTTACAAGGGATATGGCCTGAGTATGGGAACTATGTTGGCAGGAGTATGTGCACCGCGATACTAGTCAGCAACTTCAGTGGAAAGCTTGGGTTAACAAGATGCATAGGTGACACCGCAAGAAGGACCCGCCTTGTACTACATCGATTCGGACGGCACCCGCCTTCCCGGAAACCTGTTCTGTGTCGGATCTGGTCAGACTTTCGCCTACGGTGTGCTTGACGCGAACTACCGGTACGATCTCACCGAGGAGGAGGCTCTCGAGCTCGGGCGACGAAGCATTCTCGCTGCCATGCACCGTGACGCTTACTCTGGTGGTTTCATTAACCTTTACCACGTCAAGGAAGAGGGTTGGGTCCACCACGGCTTCGACGATATGAACCCCATATTCTGGAAGACGAAGTTGGAGAAGGGGGAGTTCTCAAATGTTACATCGGCGCTGTAGAGTTTTCGTTTTATCAGACACGTAAATATCTAGCAGCCAATGAATATCGCCATACGGGACTGAAGCTAGTCGCTTGTAAAACAGTTCATCGAAGGGGCCGAACTCACTGGACCAAAGTGTCCCGGGAACCCTCTACTGAATAACAGAATCTGAGGCTATTACCAACACATAAACACCCTGAGTAAATACAAAAGATATCCCTGAACCAAACATATGACAAAAGAAACGCTCCCATCTATAAATATAAACATGCTTTTTGGAGCCTCCGTCACACCCTTCTATACAGCGCCCCTCCATCAACCTGCTTCACGATCCTTCCCGAGGCAAAGTGCTAATTATCAACCTTGAACTTCATTCGAATGCCCATCGCCGCGAGCTCAACATCCAAGAACCGCAGCACTCCCGGCACAGCAACAACAGTGACATTATCGCCACCAACAAACCGCTTGCCGTCACCATCCTCCCAGACGACGGCCCTCGAATCATCAAACACCGCTTCACGCGCACAGCGCCGACAGCGGACGATCCCTGCGGTTCCGCCCAGCGCCGCCGCCGACGAGGACGCCTGCTGCGAAACCTTCGCCGCCAATCTCGCCTTACCAGACCCCGCGCCCGAAACCGCAACCTGCGTCGACAAGAACGAGCCGCAGTCCCGACAGATCCAAGCCCGCTGGCTATCCGAGCAATTCATCAGACGGTCCTGCAGGATGAAGGCAGCACCGTGGGCAATGAGCGAATCGCGCTCCATCTCTCCGACACGGATACCGCCGCCCTTGGCACGGCCCTTAACGGGTTGGCCGGTGAGGTTGTTGACGGGGCCGGTGGTACGGACTTGGAACTTGTCGTTGACCATGTGGCGGAGACGCTGGTAGTGGACGACGCCGATGAAGATGTCGGCGGCGAACTCCTTGCCTGTGATGCCGGAGTAGAGGGGTTCGTTGCCGTAGTAATTGTAGCCGGCTTTGCGGAGCTGCTCGCCGAAGTAGTCGGTTGCCGTGTTTTCTTCGGAGAATTGGAAGGGCGTGCAGTCTTGCGGGTGGCCGTGGAGGGCGCCGGCTTTGCCAGCCATGGATTCGATCATTTGGGCGATTGTCATTCCTGGTGTTCTGTTAGTAAGGGAGAGAAATATTATGGGATGTGATTAAGGAGGAGAAGGATAAAGGGAGGACGTTGCTTACGAGAGGGGAAAGCGTGAGGATTGATGATGAGGTCGGGTTGGATGCCGCTCTCGGAGAATGGCATGTCGACGGCGGGCCAGAGTTGGGAACAGACACCCTTCTGACCGTGACGGGAAGAGAACTTGTCTCCGATGATGGGCTTTCTGGGAATGCGGAACTTGACGCTGATGGACTGACAGGGCTCGGTGCCGGTTTCAGAACCCATGATACGGATGCTGTCGATGTATCCCTCTTCCTGGTCCTTGTATTTGTGGAAGTGGGTGATGCCATCCACGTTGACGTACGAGTCGGACGTTGCGTCGTATCGCACAGTATGGTATGCGGCGATAATGTCGCCTTCTCTGACCTTGGCTCCAATATGGGGCATGCCGTCTTCGTCGAGATGAGCGCGCCATTCAGCACGGATCTCGCTTTGTGGCGCGAAACCGAACAGTTTCTGGACCTGATGCCGGGCCTTGGTTCTCCTTGAATCATTGTCGTCCATGGCGTAGATTTTGGTCTTGTATATCGTTCCGTATCCGAAGCCGCGTTCATGTGAGGATTTATTGATGATCATAGCGTCGTCCATGTCGTAACCCGTGTATGAAATAATCGCCACGACGGCATTGGTACCGTTGGGGAAGTTATCCAGACCGTAGGCGTTGTAGAGCGGTGGTCGCACAATCGGCGTCTGTCCAGTTTGTAATCGGTAGAGCTTGTTGTCAGTGCGGTATTCGATCGCCGTGCCCGGTGTTCCCATGGTCTGCTTGCTCATTTGGCACTGGTACATGTTACGAGGAGACTGGTTGTAGTCGGAGAACGGTGTCATGTTGGCAACAATGGAGAGGATGTTCGTTGGAGTGAACTCGATGTGACTTGAGACACCCTTGATCAAGTCTGAAGGCAGGCATGCAATCTCCATGAACGGTTGTTCAAAAGGACCGACATAATCAAGCTTGTCAAGGGGCAGGTATTTAACTTCACGATACATGCGAGCGGCCTGCGAAAACATGTAAAGACCGGGGTACTGGCCACCGCTGGAATTCGGGACATAGCCGATTTCCAGTTCAAGCGGGACCTTGTGAGCCCCGGAAACCTTCCAGTGCCTGAGAGTATTGGCAATCACACGAGCCTGTTTTGGAGAACAATAACCAATAATCCTACCATCTAGTTGAACAGTGACACTCTCATCCAATGAAACAGACGATTCATTGCGGACACCGAGCTGGACAAGTAATTTCGGAAGGTGAGAGACATCGAGATCGTTGGTAGCGACCAGGCACTTATGCGCAAGATGGTTGAGAAGACCACAAGGAGATCCATCGGGCGTGTGCACAGGGCAAAGGAAGCCCCAACTTTCAGGGAGAAGCTTCCGGACTGTGGTGGTTTTCAGCTGAGCGAAGAAACTTCCTCTATGAATCATTCGGAAATGACTGATGAATCGGTAGAAATTAATCTTCTCCGCCATCACAGTGTAACCAGATGTCTGTTGCAAATCAAGGCCCGTAGGACTGACGAGATTACCGGTGGAGAGGAAGTATTCCATCGCACCTCCAATGTTCTCGTTGGTCCTCTTCACGATTTTACTCGTAAAATCTCTCTCGAAGGCAGGGTCTGTAAACCTGGCTCCGTGATTCCGGATGGACCAGTCTCTGAGAATTGGCCCCAGGGACCTGACCCATTCTTCAAGTCTTTCTTTCAACAGCATGCCGTAGAGGAAGCCGCCCAACAAAATCTCTTGGTTGGAAACAGCATCTGGGTTGTCAGGGGCACAGTCACCAGCGACAACGGCATAGAGCTTCCGGATCATGAACAGGAGCATCTTGAACTTGTCATAATCCTGGGTCTCCGTGACATTCTGATTGCCAAGGTGTGGCAGCACGACCTTGCGAAGGAACTCAGTGCCGGCCTCCTCATTCGGCATGTCCATCGGAACGCCGAGGACAGGCTTGAACTTCTCTCCAATAAATGCTCGGCACTCTGAGCGACTGTGCAGGCGATATGCCTTGTATGTCCGTAGTAACAACTCCACGCGATCCGTCACGAACGTATTTTTGGTCCCCTCAGAGAAGGCACCACCGACGATTCCTTCGAAGATTTCGCGGTCGTTTGTCTCCACCAAGGCCTTGAGGACCATCATCACCGGAATGATGTATTCGTTCTTGCGCCATGAAAAGCGGAATGTCACATTTCCATCATTGAGATAGTGTAAAACGTTCGTTTGCGAGGTTTGATCCGGCCGCACCGACCGTATTTGGATACCGAATTTGGAGTATGCATGGCCACGGTTGACAAAGGTGTTACGGACAATTGCCATAGGGTAGTTCCTCCTCCCAACAATCAACATACGAATCAGTTTCTCATTACCGTTGACGATAAAGTAGCCGCCCAGTTCTTCCGATTCCTCCTTGTGCTGGACCAGTTCCGCCGGTGTCGCCTTCTCCAGGTAACATCTGTTGGTCTAGGGGGACAGAGTTAGCGCATATTATTGAATTAATCCACGTGAAACATTCATGTCAAAGGACTCACCCTCAGCATGATAGGAACCTGACCGAGCTCTCTGACCGATTCAGCCCAGTCTCCGTTGTTCACCCGATATTCAATCCTCGCGCGGAGCTTCCCACGGTACGTCGCATGTCGTTCTCTGCACTCGGATGGGTAGATATTGCGGTTGCGTGCGGTGAATTTGTTTGTGAGGGGTATAGCGGGCTTCTCGAGAAAGACTTCTTTGATTCGAACATGGAGCTTGTTTCGTTTCGGCACCTTGCGTCCTTCCGTCAGACGCTGCTGCTTCTGCTCAGCCGTCTCAACAACCTCGTCGAGGAATGTCTTGGTGCCGATATCTTTCAATCCGGCTTCGATAATTCCACCGGATTCAAAAAGGGCATTGAAAGAGTCGACATGCGGTCGAATAGCAGCAGCGAGCGAAGGGTATGCAGTCTTATCCTGGGGAGGGTTCCGGAAGAGCTTCTCTCGCTTGAGCACATCGTAATTGACTGACCAATTGGTATCGGTCGCCGCGGGAGCCATGGTTGGTGGAATGAGTGTCGATTGCCAAAGGCTTGCCGGCGATTAGAAGATTTTCATGCAATCGCAGAGGTCCCAGGCGGGATGGACACAAAATTGAGAAATATAAAGTTGGATCTGACCCTTTATCCACAGTATAAAATCAGCCAGACGCGCAGTAGGGTAATGAGAGGAAGCAACTCGCGATAGACGTACGAGTGCTCGCTGAAAACAACCTGCAGCCTCTGGTCAAGTCCCCGACTGGGAAATTTTTTGGGGTGGAACTGTCGGAGATATCATCACGTGCTGATAGACGTGCGGTGCCTCAGGTGCCATAATTGCACATCCGATCTTTCTGCCTTGGGCAACAAGGTGTCTCTCAGGACTTCCGGTTGATAAGGTAGTGATACCTGGCTGTCTCTCCAGCTTTAGATGCTGTGCATGGGTCGTGATCCGTGAAGATAAGTGGCGTCATCTACTAATACCCTTAAGATATGCTGGATATGGAACTTTTCACACTATATCGGCCATGACTTGCTCTCAGATCTACCTGCCACGAGCTTTCAGCCGCCCTTTTAACTACTACTGTAGTAACTACACCTCAAAGCCTTGTGAAGTGGAACCTCGAATTCTGCCCGCCCTTTCTTCCTCTGTTGGTTCCATGAGTTTCGCCGACTCGCCAACTCCAGCACCTAATTGAAAACCAGAAAGCAACTCATCTAGGTGTCAGCAACGCAAGCAAGAGAGCCGCGACGGAGCGCATTGACAGGGACCGGCGGAGCCTAGCGAGAGTAACTACCTACGACTAAGGTAGGTACCGCTAGGGGCTCCTCAAGCAGCACAGAGGGGACAGTCGAGTCATGCGTGCCATAGGTCGGAGTAGTAGTGAGTTCACCGCAAATACTAGGTAGATACTGTCTACTTGAGGCCTCAAGAGAAGATATATTGGAATATTTCTTTTTTCTTACTCTTTTTTTCTTTTTTTGACTCCCATTTCCCGGTAAGATATTCAATCACCGGGAGAGCCGTGGCGCTGGCTTTTGGCGCTGAGGTCTTGGGTACTTCTTGCGATCTTTCAGCTCGTTCGCTCGCTCTGCTTAGCGTTACGTCTTTGTGCCTCTCAGATCTTCTACGGCGCTTCCAACTTAAGTTCTGGGTTCCGTAGCCCCAGCACAGTTCTACCCATATTCTCGAGGCTATTAATTTTTGTATGTCGCTTTGGCTACGCACGCACGCCCCCCCAATCTTATTATTTCCTGCCGGTGTAGCAGCAGTCAGCGTGCACTTTTCCCGCAATCTACCTTCCACCCCCACTTCACAATCCAAAATTCTGATCTCGATACATCCGCCCATCGTCCACGGTCGCTGGTCGTCAACCGGCTATACGAAGCAGAGCTTCATAAACCTGTCCACCGTCTCTCCCTGTGCTTTTCTTTCTTGACAGATTTTCTGATCCCCCTCATCTTCATCGTGTCTTACTGTACCCAACAGCCGGGGACTTGTCTGCAGACATGGCGGGCATTTTTCGGACGATCTATGACTGGCTTTTGAGGATGTTCTGGTGAGTGGGCCTCTGTTCCAGAGAAGTGGTTGCCTTTGAAGTTTGAGCTGTTCTGCGGAAATTAACCCCCCCGGGGCGTCCCCGCAATATCCAAGTTTCGGTTGGCTAAATGTTGCAATGTGTGTCGCGACTGTAGGGCAACGGAAATGGATGTCACGATGATCGGTCTTCAAAATGCGGGAAAGTCGTCGCTGTTACGTGTGCTTGCGGTATGTTCCGTCCGGCCTGACTTTTTTCTCGGGCTCATCATTAACGTGGACTGCGAACCGTATAGGGAGGCGAGTTCACTGTAGAGTAAGTTTCCTGAGCTGTAGGACGTCAATTCAGTTGTGACTAAGACGAGACTGCATTAGTTCGATCCCAACTATTGGCTTTAATACCAAGCGGGTTCAGAAGGGCCATGTAACATTGAAATGGTCTGTTGTCCCTTGTGCATTTTTCTGTGGTATGTCTCTAATGCATCTTCAGCTGGGATCTCGGAGGGCAGCCGCGATTTCGGCCAATGTGGGAGCGATATTGCAGGGGGGTAAACGCGATCGTGTAAGGAAAGGTCGAAATCTGGCTCGCGACTGCGCTAATCTTGGATAGTTATATTGTTGATGCAGCAGACCGGGCTGCATTGCCTGTCGCGACGGAAGAGTTGCATGAGCTGATGAACAAACCCTCGCTCGATGGGATCCCGCTCTTGGTACTTGGAAACAAGTCAGATCTGTCGAACAAGCTGTCTGTCGACGAGCTCATCGATAAGATGGATCTCAAATCCATAACACGACGCGAAGTGAGCTGTTATGGAATCAGCGCAAAGGAGGAGACCAACCTCGATGCAGTCTTACACTGGCTGATAGCGCGCTCTAGCCGGTGAACGACTCATTTATTCTGTGTTGAAGGCCTGGCAAGCTGGCTCTTTCCGGCTTCATCTCTCATCTCGAGTGTTAACAGTGTAAATTCCCAACAACGCGGCTCGCAAAGCCACGTTTGATGATATTGACGACGCGAATTATGCCTCCGAATTCCCTGAAAGTTTTTCCCCTGTGTCAGTACTGTACCCAGTCGTCCCATCACTCTGTACTCTGTTTCATCTAGCAGCCATTTAGCTAGTTCTGTCATTCGCGCGGAAATCTGGGCGTAAGCAAGCATGTAGGCTCGCTCTCTTTGCGATATAGCCAAGTCATGTTTAGGCGAAAACTTCAGCGTTCATTCTCTGCCCAGCAATGTGGTTGTAGTGTGTATGTAT
Source organism: Aspergillus egyptiacus (assembly GCA_025688805.1). Lineage (NCBI taxonomy): Eukaryota > Fungi > Ascomycota > Eurotiomycetes > Eurotiales > Aspergillaceae > Aspergillus > Aspergillus egyptiacus. The sequence goes on from MU628421.1 coordinate 200,139, forward strand.
CATGGCAGGCCAGGAAGATATTCTCTCCCAATGCAAAATAACGAACAAAAGTGAGAAATATAGACTTGATACTCGCATTGATCCCTTGTGGCCTGTTTTACGGTACCAAAAAATAATCAGGGGAGTTAGAAGTTGGGAAAAGGGATCGCCTCCTTATTATTTCTTCGCATCGTTAAAATAATAATAAGTGAAGGGACCAGTAGCCAACACACGGACCAAGTGATGCGTTGGCAATGCAGCAAGACGGGAGCTAATCATGTTTGCCAGCAACTCCAACCCCGCCAGCACTAGACTACTGGCACTGTAGTATGTACGTACTCTGATGTACAGAGAAGCAGCCAACGATGTTGGAAGTTTAAAAAAACGCATTGTGATAGGTGAATGGTTGCTTTACATCCAATTTGTGTTCCCTTGGTCCATGGGCGGTCCCTGGATAGTAAGGCCATGTAGTGAGTTTTTCTCTTTCCCCGGCCAATGGTTCAACCTTACAAATATAGTGCAGTACAGAGTACTACAGTACTATAATCCAGGTGGATCAACGAGGTTGAACTTTAAGAGGTGGAGCTGGGCTTTGCGACAAACGGTGGGCTATCATACTACTAGTAATCCTTTGAATTATTTTACAGTAGGGCTGAGATAAGCTGATCAACTGGGGACAATAAGTGTGGAACGTTGAGGTCATACTACATACTGACTTATAGGGATATAGTACTGTAAGGGTACTAGTTGAAGAGGCGAGTATCTAGCCCGGACTACCTACATATGTACCTACGCCTTCTTTGACTTCCGCATCTCATCTTGACACAGGCATGTGTCGCGGTAGCCTAATTCATGTAAGAATTGAAAGCATATAAGTAGTACTCCGTATACGGTATGACGAATTTGTCGCTCAGATGCCAGGTGGTCAAGCACAGCCACCCTCCAGCTTACTCTTGCCACTTACTGGTAGATATAACCTGTCTTATTGTGAAAGGAGTCCGCGCGTCAGTGGATGCTCCATGATACTGCAGGTAATGCTTTAGAGATATTTTTCAGTACCGACTCCGCTGACTTCACAAGTGTCAGGTTGGATATATATAAACAAGGACGGGATCGATGCTACACGGCCTTACTGACTCTTGGCTGTTTCCAAAGCAACCACTGAATTTCCACGGAATTGATTTCTTACCTCAGCAGCACATACAGTAAGGTAATTATCCGGCTTCTATCCAACTTAACCGCGGTTTTTAGCGGAGTGAGGTCGTATCCGGACTCGATAACCCCACCATGGACCGAGCGGCTTTCCAGCCATCTTGGGTGGCATCCACTCAGCCACAGCCCTGCCTGCAAGCGCTTCCGTTCTTTTTTTGCTGCTGCCTTAAGAAGATCCCCCATCCCTGCACCGCTCCCAGGTTGCTATTATATCACTCCTTCGTCTTTGTCACATCGCACGTTGCTGCGGTCACTATCCTGAAATTTGCGTATTGTTTGATCGCTTTGCTAGCTTTAGATACCTGACCTGTACACTGCCTGCTTGCCGACGTCATATTCCGCGCCGGATCTCGGTTTCACAGCTCTACCTTACACTCGAGCTATCATGCCCCGGTGGTGAGTCCTCCTGCTTCCTACCGATCTGATCGTCCAGACAAGAGTCCGGGGTGCTGTATGCACTTCATGCCTTCAGATACGATGAATTTGTGCCCAAGAACGAGGCTAACAATGACTACAGTTGGGATAGTGGAGGGGTTCGATACTGTCAGAGTCGTTGGCACGAATGGGGTCGCTGGGTCGCGTTCGCTGTCATAGTTGGAGTGGCAGTGATCGCTTTCTTCCTCGTTGCGTATGTAGCCTCTATTTTGCATGGATTACGAGTGTTCGACTGACCGAACTTTCGCAGACTCATTAACGCTCGACGGCGTCGCAGTCGCGGCCTCCGACCCTATACTGGAACCGCCTGGATGGCTCCTCCGCCTCCATATCACCAGCAAGCACACGCCGACCCATATAATCGACCACCGCCACCCCCTCAATATACTCAGTCTCCCCAGTACTACCAGGGGCCCGTGAACGGATACTTTGGAAGCCCGCAACCAGGTTCGATCGAGTTGCAGTCACCGCCCAATGCTTACTATGGCGGCGATCGAGCTTACCAACCACCGCCTGGCCCGCCTCCGCAGGCGAACGGAAAACCCTAGGTTAAGCGCTATGGCTTGACTTGGCCCCGTTCAAGGGGATGAAACCTCACCGATAAATGGTTCCGATTAATCTTGCGGCGTTCGATGCGTTTGGATTTGGCTTTCTACGTTTTATTTTTATGACATGGGATTTGAGTGCGGCAGTGATCTGAAAACACCACGAGTCTATTCCCCCCCTCGTTTATGCTAGGTAGCTAATTTATGGATATATCCTCTTCCAAATTCACTTCACTTTCCAATCTGAAACTGTCGCCGCGTGCGTTCCATAGATGAGGAAGTTTGTCCGGCTAAACTTGTTGTACTCTCACACACCTCTCTAGATGACAGTCGTGCGATATCCATATGATAGGTTGGCGATAGTCCTGCTTGAACCTCGTCAACAAGCAAACTCCATATTCAGCGACACTTATGGCAGGGAGCTGGTAGACGATTGCGCTGCGAATAAAACGACCTACGCGAATTGCCACATTTCTGAGAAGTTGCCATCTCGTATGGCAACCTGGCATTTGAGCGCCTGCTGGATTCTTTTATCTGCTCGCTACAGAATGGGACTCCAAGTATATTTACTGTAGATACCCTCAGAAAAGAGAGCTCTTTTGCTCTCCTGTGTGTTCTGTGTGAACTTGCGCAAATTCAAGCCTCTGATAACGACCTTTTCAAATTCAGGCGTGGATCGACAGGGAGACGCTCAACCCAAGCTGTTCCTGGTCTGAGGAAAAGAACAGTTCTTTTGCTTCGCCATATTCGGCTGGGAGATCATCGGGTACCTGGTAATGCATGATACTGTTCCCCGTTCGCTGGATGTATCACCCATAGTAAAATGCTGTATTGTATGGAAATCTGAAATACTGCCGACGTTGATCCTTATCTCGAGCCCTGCAATTCTCCGCAAACTCTTTGGATCTTCAAGCCTTCCATCTCCTGCGAACTCTTGTCCTCTCCTTTCCCCCAGCTTTCCTCTCTCTCTTTACACACCTTCGCTCTTTCGATCCTCCTAACCTTGTCATTCTTTATTGTCGCCTTGCGACCTCTTTGGAGACGCCTGGTTATGCTCCTAGATGGGCGGTTTCATCCTGATACACCACTACACACCACTTCTAAACGCCTTGCTACAGCCTTGCAGCTGTTTAAGCTTGAATTTCCAGAGACCATCTCTAACCACAGTCTGTCATTCATGATATCCACATAGAAGACGTTCCTTCCTCACTTTATCAACCCTCCAATCTTGACCTTCCGGTCGTGGCACGGATTCGCATTCGAGTCTATCCGAAACGCATTTGCGATCGCTGCATTCTTGGTGCGACAGGCAGGAACACAATTCGCCCCATTCGCATTGACCCATTTTTAAGTCGCTGGCTATTCAATCTTCAAGGAGAATCACCGGATATCGCCTGCCAGCCGCCTTAAGCCATCTTTTGTTTTCCGCCCGTTCCGAGAAATATATGATAGCCTAGCGGTCGAGGATACGTGATCTTTTGGGGGTTGCTAGAATCCCGAGAGGCGATTATCCACATCCGCTTATCGGCCTGAACTGTGGGGTTGTCGCGAATAAAATAATCGGACCACTGAGTCAAAATGAGCCCGGTGGAGCTCTCGTATAGGCTGTTATGGGCCCGGGACGCTGTGGCCGAGCTTGAACAGGCCCCTGAGACGTTCTCCAGCTGGGACAAATGTATGGCCAAGGAATATTGCAAGTATGTGCTCGCCTTGTTTTCTGCTGATGAACTGTTGCCTTGATTTCTAGTGGATTGTATCACTGACGCTTGCGCAGATGGCCTGTCATTGCTGGTATTATTCTTGGAGGAGTGATTCTTCTCACCATCATCGCTTGCATTGTTAATTGCATGTGTTGCGGCATTCGGTGCTGCACAAGCTGTTGTGGATGTTGCTGCCCATCCCCACGACCGAAACGGGCTAAGTATGCGGATGACCCGTACGAGCAGCAGATTAACCAGCCTCCCCCAATGCCTCAGATGCCGAACAGCGGCTATGCGGGAGGCTACCAAGGAGGATACCAAGCCCCTCAAGCTCCGCCCACCTACCGTGGAGCTCAGGTGGCTCGCTTCGACACCCCGACTAACCCTGCACTCTCGAAGATGAACGAGGACTCTCTACCAGCCATGCCCAGTTGGGACGGTGCTGTCACACGAAGAGTCGAAGATACCGACCCCCATCCGGACTCCGTGGAGATGGAGCCTTTGAATCGTCCGCCAGCCCGGACACCATCAGCGTCCAGAGTAAACGGTGGTGGCTATATGGGCCCTCCACCAGCCCGGACACCATCAGCGTCCGGAGTAAAAGGAGGTGGTTATATGGGCTCTCCGCCAGCCCGGACCCCATCAGCGTCTGGAGTAAACGGTGGTGGTTATATGGGTCCTCCGCCAGCCCGGACCCCATCAGCATCCGGAGTAAACGGGGGTGGTTTTATAAGACCTCCGCCTATAAGAACGGGACACAACGATTATCATCCCGACTCGCACGGGTACGATGACCCGAACCCGTACGATTACCACGCCCAGGCGATGGGTCATAGCCCTACATCGCCGTACGACCAACAATACAACCAGCCGTACAGGGATCACTCTCCGGGCGGGTACCACGCCATGTCACCTCCCCCGAATGCCTACTCTCAGCAGCCTCCATACCCGATCGGCGTTGCGGTCTCGTCGGCGACAGATATGAATCGCCCAATTCCATTCCGACAGCCTTCCCCCGGGTTCCGACAGCCTTCCCCAATTTTGAGACAGCCTTCCCCCGGTTTCCGACTGCCCTCCCCCGGGCCCGGGTTAAGCCAGCCCCCAAGCTACAGAGCGATGCCCCCGCCGAGCGACCCGTCATCGCCCCCGCCTCCTTTCTCAGCGGTTGCCCCCATTCACGAAGTCAGCGACCCGGGGCGCCCCCCAAGCCTCCTGCAGAGTGGACGTCAGCCTGCTCCTAATTAATACAGAGGATGTTTAATACTCCTTATTTTCGACCTACAGCATCTTAAAAGCCATTCGTTCTCTCACGTATCTTAATCTGACAACGAGAATCTTGTCATGACTTATATACCCTTAACTCCGGATGCAAGTTCTCTCATACGCACACTAACTAGTATCTTTAACCCTCGCTAGCCTTGTGAACTCTCGGTTGTCTGTTTGTCAGGGCACTTTGTCTTCTTATCAGTCGCATTCATACCCCACCTATCTTATCTCAGGGCGTGAATCGTCTTCATAATTTCCCTCTTACCTTACGTCCTTTCCAATGTACATACCCACTTTATCTATTATGGCGTGTTGATGCACGGAGCATATTCAGTCATGAGCTACTTCTCTGTCAATGATATCTATGAATGCAAGGTGCTATATCTTTCATTATTAATATGATAGATATCTGATATCTCGTACATACCACATTTGCAAAGCTTTGTAATAGCACATATACATGTCCGAAATCAACCATATCAGCCCTTCCCCTCGAGCAACACCAATCAAACAACCCCACGACACCGCAACTTACCTACTCACTCCTCCAATGTGAAATCAAACTCTTTGAACGCCTCCTTAAACGCCGCTGCATCCGCCTCCTCCTCCTGCAGCGACTGCACATCATCCTTCCAATTAATCCGCTTCTCCAACCCCATCAGTTTCGCCATAACGCGACGCCCGAATTGCAGATCGAACCGAAAGTCCGCAGTGAGGGGGAGGATGAGAGTTTTCTCGCTCCCACTTCCCTTTTCTTTTTCTTCGCCCTCTTTCCCTTCTTCCGTATCTTCTCCGGTGGCCACATGCGGGCCCCAGATCCAAACGCGGAAGAAATCACCCGGCTCAGCGCTGGGATCTGACCCCGGCGACGTCGAGGGTGGTTCGAATCTCGGGTATTTGAGATTCTCCGCCTCGACCTTGAATGCGGCCTCGACGAGGCCGCGCTGCACCAGGTCCGCGGGCACAGGGAGGAATTGCCAGTGGATGTGGATGCCCGAGCTGCGGGAGACTTCCCATGTGACAGCTCCCAGGGAGCCGTTGCTGCGGGACTGGAGGAGGGAGTGCAGGGCTGTGCGGTATTTGCGCATTTCGGCGTAGGTGGAGTGGCGGGTGGGGGCGTCGGTTATGGTGTTTAGGGTTGGGGTGTGGTTGAAGGGGATGATGAGCATGTGGCCGGGGAAGGAGAGGGAGGGGTCGAATGTTTTGGAGGTGGGAAGGGGCCCCTTTGCTGTTGTTAGGTAGGCTTCGTTGCCGATGGAGGTGATGAGGTGAGTTGCTATGTTGGGGTTTGAGAGGCAGAAGAAGCATTGGTCGGGGCCTGGCGGAGGGGCGCGGGTGTGGTGTTTGCGGGAGCGTTTGTTATGGTGGTGGGAGGAGTGGTCTTCGACGGGGGCGAAGCGGCTGTAGGAGGTGGTTTGGTCGGGGAGGGGTTTGCGTTTAGGTGCGAGGGCCGAGAAGGGGGTGACGGTTGCGCCGACGGGGATGGAGAGGGGGACGGGGGCCCTGGGGTCGAGAGTGAAGGCGTACATCCATTTTTGTTTCGAGGTTTTGCTATATGATGCGAGGCTGATAAAGCGGGTGAGGGGCTTCTCGTCGGGGTTCTCTTGGGTGGGGAGGTGGAAGAAGGGTTCGCGTTCGTAGAAGAATCCGTCTGAGGAGGAAAGATGATAGCGCGGCTTGAGGGCCGAACAGAGGTCTGCAATGCATTGCGCTTCTTGAGGTGGGTTGGCGTCTTCTGGGAGCTGGACTTTGGATCCTGATCGGACGCCCTTCGGCCATTGGTGAGTGATGAGGATGTCGGCGTGGTGCGCGCCGATAAGGGTCCTGGCATCGGATTCCGTATACCCCGGATGATACTTGTCCGTTGAGGTACCTGTTTCTTCAAGGTTACCGCCTAGAGAGACAATGCGGATGCCTTCTGAGGTCTTCAGGGTGCCGCGCTTGCCGAGGAAGTACAGATTGGGACAGACTTCGTCATTGGCCTCAAGCTGCTCGATTACTCGTGTAGGAAGAGGGCGACTTCCGAGAGTAAAGTAGGTTGGCAGTGGGACAAGGATGTTCCCTTGCAACAGCGCTGTCATCTGCTGGAGCTCATGCTCTGAGGTGCAGTCGCCGAAAAGATCTCCGGCGATGATGGCAAAGGAGAAATTCTGCTTGACGTGAAGCTTCGCGAGTTTGGTGAACACTTCCTGCAACTCGCAGTTGACATTCCCAAGAACAACTCTGGTCCGGATGTTAGCATGCAGAACGATCATAGTTCAATCTCCGTATAACTTACATTTTGGAGGCCATGGTCAAGCTACCGTAGGGTTTCAGATATTATGATGCGATTGTTGTATTCCACATCGGAGCATATGACTTATAGCTAATTCTCATACAGTGGAGAAATCACAAGCTGCACAGCGCTGACCCACACACTCCTTGAGAATGGCAAGTGGTGTATATGTGGCTTCTACTAGTAATAATGTCTTCCCATGATGATGAACCTCGAATTTCGCCAAAAACGTTCCAGGAGCTTGGGCCAGCTATACAAGCACGTGATCCCGAGCCTAGTCCCGTACAGGTTAAGCGCCATGTCGGGCAATCACCGCAAACTCCGCAGCGGATCAATTTAGTTGCGGCCCCGAGTAATTTTTTTGGCGATAACAGTTGGGATGCGCCGACAAGGTTGAGAGGACTGTACAAGGTGCACCACGCACTGTTTTCCGGCGTCGCTGCTCTTTCTTGCTACCGCCACACCCAGAGAATGGTGGCAGCATCGAAGGCTTCGCGGGGCAAACCTGTGAAGCGTGTCAAGTCTGGAACGGAGACGACCAAGCAGCATCGGTTCGAGAGCTTTTCCCAGCGTGTGTCGAAACTCAAGATCGACCCTATTCACCGGGTGCGACGACCGAGCTTTGGCGAAGAAGGCGATAATGAGACTACATCCCACTTTCGATCGGCTTTTGAGCATTGGGCGGAACTGAACTTGTCGGAGAACTTTGTCACCTTTTCTCGTCGAGTGAACCCGCTATGCGAGAGTCTACCCCAGATCCTTTACTACGAGGAGAAGATTTTCGACTTGCTGGTGGAATACATTGATAAGCGCGATCGCGTCTCAATAGAACCTCTTCTGAGTCTCCTTGCACAGTTCGCTCGTGATTTGGGCGTCCGATTTGAGAAGTACTTCGCCCAGTCTGTGACTCTTGTCGCTTCCGTTGCAGCGACCCATCCCGATGTCGAAGTGGTGGAATGGAGCTTCACTTGTCTGGCATGGACATTCAAATTCCTTTCCCGACTGCTGGTCCCCGACCTGCGGCAACTGCTCGGTATCATGACCCCATATCTTGGAAAGGAACGACAGAAGCCGTTTGTGGCTAGATTTGCGGCAGAGTCGATGTCGTTCTTGATCCGGAAAGCGGGCCTAGTCTATTATAAGAACCCAGAGCCTCTTCAGCTAGCAGTGTCATTCTTATTGGACGACTTGCGGCAGGCCGGAGCGGACTCAAAGAATGTGGATTTATACAAGCAGGGTCTTATGGCGATGTTCTCCGACTCGATCAAGGGGGTTAAGCTTGGACTTCATTCAAACGGCACGGATATCTTTCAGTGCCTCTTGAAGTCAATATGTACGGATGATGATCTCCGGAGTGGCCTTGCGCTCGACGTTGCTAGTGGTGTCTTGATCAACGTCATCCATAACACGACCTTGGATACATTCGAACCAATCATTGACACAATCACATCTTTCGTTCGGTCACATTGTGGAGGTGGAAACAAGAACTACGCCATAGCTTGCTGCCGATTGGTTTTCCTCTGCGTTGCCACCCGCAAAGGATCGAGAGTAAAGACATGGAAACCAGTGCTTGAGGCCCTGCTCCTTTTGCTCCAGGCAGCTGGAAATGCGCCCGGTGTGTACACAGATGCTATCCCTCATCTTCTTACCGCAGTTGCATACGCTCTTCAAATATCGCCTATGGACGAGATGCTACCATTCATGCGTCCGCTTATGGATGCAGTGACAACCGATAAACTATCTGCCTATTTTCTCTCGTTTTGTGCGACATTCTCAGAGTGGGGTGCAGAGAGATTCCACAGCGTTGTGCTCCCCTATTTCCAGAGGTCTGTTGGGCTTCCCTTGCGTTATCAGTACTTGACTAATACTACCCTAGATTTGTCAACAATTCGTGGCAACACCACGAGTATGAACTCTGCTTGTCTCTACTCCGGCTGAGTCGAGCTGGGTGCATTACGTCTGAGGCCGCGAAACCTGGTTATATTGTCTGCCCAGCCTCTTGGAAAACTCGTATCAGAGACACACTGCGAAAGGCGGACTCAGATGCGTCCCGGATGGCTTTACTTAATGCATATGCTAAGCTGCCAACCGCACTTTCTCTAACCGCAGATCCTTCCCTTTTGCCTGATATGGCTGAGATCCTCCATGAGAATCTGGTTTCGGTGCTCAACGAAGTGGAGAGCAGTCCTACGCCTCGTACTAGCTTCTTTCTTGGCCAGGGTTTTAAGTCCTACGTCGAACTGGGATCGCTTCTAGGAAACCTTGACGCAAGCCTCTGGAATCGACTGGCCGCAATAGCAACGAAATACTCCCGCCTGCATGCTTTTCTCGAGGCCCTATTGGCATATATTCCGGCATGCTCTGGCAGCCTCAACCTTGGGGCACCCGAAGTTGAAGAATTTGCTGATGCCCTAATCACCAACCTTGCAGCGCCATCTCAGAAGCTGCGGTTGGTTTCCCTGAAAATCTTACACGAATTGGTGAAGGCTTCTGGCGACGATGCCTCCCTTATATCACTAGCCATTGAAATCGAGGAGAGCCCGCTTACCCTACAAAGCGCCAGGGTACTCTCAATGCACGTACGGAAACTTGCTTTGTCATATCCCCAGGTCGTCACGCGCAGATGGATGCCTAGGCTGGTCCCAACATTCTGCTTTGGATTGTTTTCAAAGAAATTAGCGCCATTGTGGGACGACTCCGCATCCGCCCTGAAGTCGATGAGCGAGCATGCTGAAGGAGAGAAAGTTGTCACCGCACTTTCTATGCAGTGGCTTCAAGAAAGAGGATCTGCTCCGTCAAGTGAGACTGAAGAAGATGATGACACAGACAATTACGTGTCTGGACATTACGAGTGCTTCAACGCGACCAAAGTTGAAGGAGTATCCGCAACCCACTTTCAGAATTTTGAGCCAGTTTCAGCTTTGACCCACGACTTCGAAACCGATCACACGTCTTTAGAGTTGGTGCCAGCTGCTCCTCGGACCCAAGCTTTGCGTGTCTTCAATGCTATCCCCAATATAGCAGAGAAGAAATCTCGCCAAGTTGTACCGCTATTTCTTTCTTGGGCTCTGCATGACGACGAGGATGGCCCTGCGAACAGTTCGACAGAAGATTCCGACAAGGATTCCTATATCCCCTGGGGTTTTCATGACCGCTTGTCATTCCTTGCTCTCTTTGGACAGTTCGTCAACCCATCTGTATTGTACAGAGCCTCGGAAGTTAAGGATGCCCTTTTGGGGTTGCTTTGCCACGGTAACTCGGAAATCCAAAAGTCCGCTCTCAAGGCCCTCTTCACTTGGAAATCTGCGGGAATTGTACCTTATCGGGAAAACCTTCTGAATGTCCTAGACGAATCGCGTTTTAATGATGAGCTTGCCGTGTTCGTTCGAGTCGGTAGGGAGGATAGCCTGATTGAAGAGAAGCACAGGGGTGACGTCGTTCCCATCATTCTCCGACTTCTTTATGGCCGGATGATCTCAAAGGCCAGCGCAAATGCCGGTCAGTCTGGACAAACTGGCCGACGAAAGGCCATTTTGCGGACTTTATCGCAGCTTCCTGATCGCGAGTTCGACATCTTCATGCGAATCGCCTTTGGTCCTCTCGGCGATACTCAGTTGATCCGGGATGGTACGATTGACGAGCAAGTTTTCCTGTCTGAACCGGTCAAGCCAAGGCGACAAATGGGTCTGGTGAAGTTGATCGAGACAGTTTTTGAAACACTCCAGAGCCGTATGACTCCTTATGCTGAACAATCTATGGACGTCGTACTGCATTGTCTTGTTCGAGCCTGTCGTGCCTTGGCAAAAGAGCATCAAGCCCCCGCAGATTCCCAAGAAGGACGCTTCTTGACGGTTATCCGAAACATTCGGCAGACATGTATTCGATGCCTTGACCTTATATTCTCCGTCTCGCAGGACCGAGACTGGACGTCACGCGTTCGAGTTATCTTTGAGGAGGTTATTAACCCGAGACTGGAGAATTTCGCGACAGAAACTGCCCAGGGTATCTCAGGTCTTCTAAGATTGTTCCATACCTGGGCCTCAGCTCCCAGATCATCTTTCTACCTTTCTCAATTTAATGACGTTCTCTTGACCAAAATTGTGGATTGCGTTGGTGTCGAGTCGGCGCGCGATGAGGTCAAGATATTTGTCATGGACGAGATCATGTCCCCCTTGATTGATCTCTCCACCGGTAAAGAACTTGAAGAGGATGAGAAGATGAGTGACTTTTCGGCCGATGAGATCCGTTCGGAAGTTCTCACTCCGTACATTGAACATGCCCTTTCTCACTTAAGTCGCCTCCTGAAGCGCGGCCCATCCAAACCCGTTCTGGTTTCTGGCGTGCAGACTCTCTCTCGCCTCGCACCGTGTGTCGAGTCGTCGAAGGAAACGTTAAGCTTGATCAGTATCTTAACATATCTCCTCCGCCAGCCGGTCGACAGAGTGTCCCCCAAAACGAAGTCCGACCTTCTGCGCAGCTTGGAACACTTCTTGCCCCTCTACAATACCCAGGAGGACCCCAAACTATCTCAAGAAGTGTTTGAAGCCGTCTGCTCTATGTTTGACTACTTCCGAGATGATAAGAACCGAGAGGTATTGTCCAGGGTTTTCACGGCGTATGCGAATCACTTCCCTGAACTTTCTCAAGTTGCTTCACTCTGCGAAGACTTGAACTCCATTTCTCGCAAAAAGCTCGAGGTGGACTATGAGCGTCGTCTCCAGGCTTTCAGAGTATTGAATGATGATCTCTGGGACTCACTGGATGCAAAGCAATGGCGACCTCTGCTCTACAACATGCTTTTCCACGTCAAGGATGAAGACGAGCTAGCCATCCGGTCCAGCGCCTCGTTTGGCCTGAAGCGGTTTATCGAGCGAGCTGCTCACGCTGGAGACAACGCGACAGATTCATTTGAGCCTCTAGTTGACGACGTATTGTTCCCCGCCTTGCAAGGCGGAATGCGACAGAGGTCTGAGCTTGTCAGAGCCGAGTTTGTGCAAGTGCTTGGCCATCTCGTCAAGATACACCCGACCCGCCTATCCGTCCAGGATATGCACGGGCTGCTTGTTGGTGACGATGAAGAGGCTTCCTTCTTCAACAATCTCCTTCACATACAACAGCATCGTCGTCTTCGAGCTCTTCGACGACTGGCTACCGAGGCGGCCACTGGCAAACTCCAAGCCTCCAACATCAGCACCATTTTCATTCCTCTGAACGAGCATTTCGTGTTCGAGCAAGGGGAAGATGAGAACGCCCACAATCTCGTTGCAGAGGCCGTGTTAACCATCGGAGTTTTAGCCGAGTGGCTCGATTGGAACCAGTTCAGAGCCATCTTCCGGAGGTACCGCAGCTACATGAAAAGCAAGCCTGAAATGGAAAAGAGCGTTTTGAGACTGCTGGGTAGGATGTCCGATGCGCTCACCAACGCCATGGGCCAAATCACTACACAACAGCCGCAGCCCGAACAAGATGGTAGCGCGATGGATATATCGCTCCCCGAGAAATCGACCCTTGCTCGTTCCATACCATCTACAGCCAAGGTCGCAAATGAGTTGACCACCGGCTTTATCCCTCCACTGATGGATTTCATTCATCACAAGAATGAGGCTCAGATGAGCTTGCGTCTTCCGGCTGCGGTCACTACCATCAAGCTTCTGAAGCTGTTGCCTGAAACAGACATGGCCATTCGCTTACCGCCAGTTCTACTAGACGTATGCAGCATCCTCAAGAGTAAGGCCCAGGACTCTCGTGACACCGCTCGGAAGACCTTGAACGACATTGCCCTTCTGCTGGGACCCGGCTACATGGGTTACATCCTCAAGGAATTGAGGCATACACTTAAGCGGGGCTATCAGCTTCACGTGCTCTCCTTCACAGTGCACTCTATACTTGTAGCTACCACCGATGATTTTAAGCAGGGCGATCTGGACTACTGCTTGGCAGATCTTAGCTCAGTGGTCATGGACGATACTTTTGGTACTGTCGGCCAAGAAAAGGACGCTGAGGACTACGTGAGCAAGATGAAGGAGGTCAAGAGCAACAAAAGCTATGACTCCATGGAGCTTCTCGCCAAAAACTCTACGGTGCGAAACTTAGCCGCTCTGGTCCGGCCTTTGCAGTCGCTCTTGCAAGAGAAGCTTACGGCAAACATCGTGAAAAAGGTCGACGAATTATTGCGAAGAATCGGTATCGGTCTCTTAAGAAATCCAGGAGTCGAAAGCCGCGACATTCTGGTCTTCTGTTATGAAGTGATCAAAGAAGCATACAAGGAGCCGACAAAAGCCGAGACGGAAGTTCCTAAGTCTGCTCAAGAGGAAAATTTCCTGATCAACATGAAGGGCAAGAAGCAGAACGAAAAGCGCGGCAGTACTTCGTCTTATGTTTACAAACTCATTCGCTTCGCGTTTGATGTTCTCCGCTCCGTCCTCAGCAAGTTCAACTCTCTCCTTACCCCTGCTAATCTGGCCGGCTATCTTCCTATGGTTGGAGACGCACTGGTTCAGGGACACGAGGAAGTGAAAATTTCGGCACTCCGATTCCTTTCGGCTATCATTAAACTTCCATTGCCTGAAATCGACGCCAATGCTTCAGTCTATCTTACGGAAGCTGTCAAACTAATCAAGGAGGCGCCGAGCACCAACACTGAAGGCGCGCAGGCAGCCTTGAAATTGATTTCATCTATGCTGCGTGAGAGGAAGGACGTCAAACTTAGGGATGGACATCTTGCATATCTACTTCATCGCCTCACATCCGATATCGAGGAGCCGGACCGTCAGGGCGTCACGTTCAACTTCATCAGGGCCGTCATGGCGCGGAAGTTAGTGCTGCCGGAGATATATGAACTCGTTGACCACATTGCCATGATGATGGTCACGAATCAGACTCGGTCCGCCCGTGATCTTGCTCGCGGTGTGTACATTCATTTCCTGATTGAGTATCCTCAGGTCAAAAGCCGGTGGACGAAGCAGCTCAGTTTCTTGGCCAAGAATCTCGAGTACAAACATCAGGAAGGTCGTCAGTCGGTCATGGAGGCAATCCATCTGCTGCTTTCCAAGACAGGGCAAGAACTAGCCCAGGATATCGTTGGCACGTTCTTTCTCCCGGTCGTCCTTGCAATGGCCAATGACGATGCTGCCGAATGCAGAGAAATGGCCGGCGCTCTTCTGGGAGAATTCTACAGACGGGCAGACAGGGAGCAAATGAAGACTATCCTCACGCCACTTCGGTCATGGATCGAGCAAACGGAAAACCCCCTTCTCACCAGCACTGGATTGCAGGCTATGAGAATTTACTTCGAGGTGGAAGAGACAGAAAAGGACAAGGAAGCGGTCTTCGTAGCCCAGACTATTCCGACTATCATACGGCCCATTGTCAAGGATACTGAGACGGACAACTGGCAGAGCCTTTACTACTCGCTGCAGCTCTACTCCAAGCTCTGCAAGGCTGTTCCTGCGATGGCTTTGTCCAAGGAACGTACAAAAACGTGGAATCTTATTTGCGAGTGTCTATTCTATCCTCACTCGTGGGTAAAAACCTGCGCCGCCAACCTTGTCGGAATCTGGCTGGCAGACCTGGCCAAGGCCAACGCGACAAATGGATACGGCTCTCTACCCCTCGCTGGTGCCACGGGACTGGCCATGGACAAAGACACAATGCTCCTATTGCTCCGCTCCAGCCTGCGCGCTCTCCGCACTCCCGGAATCAGTGAAGAATTAGCTACACAGACCGTCCGCAACACTATCTTCCTTGGCCGTTGCTGCGCCCAGAACGGTCTTGAATTCTCCGGCAGTGAAGAAAACATTGAAGAACAGGATGATAAATCAGAGGACAGCGCAATTGAGGACGAGGCTGTCGACGGGGAGAAAGAAAGCGGCTCCAAGAAGTCTGCTGTCCGGTTTATCTTCGAGCAGGCATCTTCCATCCTGCGCAGAGAACTCATAACCACCCGCGCGCCGTCGCTGATACCGAAGACCGCTTCCATCGGCCTCATTGCCGCTCTCTGTCGCCATCTCGAACCAGACCAGATCCTTGAATCGCTCCCTGTTATCCTTCTTCCTCTCCAGCACCTGACGGACTCTTCTATCCCTGCGCCCCGTTCGTCAGACGAAGGTTTCCGGGAATCTTACAAGGGCCTTGTTTCGAATTGTCATGAGATTCTTGATCTGCTGCAGAAGAAGCTCGGTACTACGGAGTACATCAATCAGATGACCGCTGTTCAAGATGCTATCAAGAAGAGGCGCGAGGGCAGACGAGTCAAGAGACGTATTGAAGCAGTCGCAGAACCTGAGAAGTACGGCCACGACAAGAAGAGGAGGAATGACCGCAAACGCGAGAAGAGAAAGGAGAAGAGTGCGGAACACCGGGGTAAGAGACGGGGTTGGTAGGGGCAACCCGATCGCAGCTATACATTTCCGTTTCCATTTTCACTATACGGGTCATAGAATTGGCGTTCAAGGCAAAAAAGGGAAGTTTATTTCCTTATATAATAGCGGGTTTGGAAAAGTGTCCAAGAAATGTGGGATGACTGTACATGAGACAATATGGTGTCATAATCGAACTTTCCAGATCTAAACTCCATCTATGCTTGTGAATAAATTCTAATGTACAATCAATGTTCCCGAACGGACCCCCTGTGAGCTCATAAGCTTCAAGCTTCCCATATCATTCTTATTCCGGCTTCGCTTCAGTCCCATCTCTCTTCGTCACAGTCCCGTCATCCCAAAACTCCATATCCCCCTGTAGCTCCCCCCGCGTGACTTTCTGTCCTCTCTCCGACAGCAAATCCTCCAGCGTCTTGTTGGAATCGAAGAAAATATTCAGGTTATCGCTGATGACGTGACGGTTTTTGCAGCCCGGACACTGGATTAAAACGGTACCGCGGTGATAGCCATGTTTCGAGACACGATGCGAGGAGCGCTCGCCGCACGGCTTGCAGGTGAATGTAAGCTGGTATGCGGGTTCCTGTTCCCGACGCAGTCGGTTCTGCTCTTCGTTGCTGGCGTCTGTTTCCGCGGATGAGGAGTGGTCGGTGAGAGGAGAGGAAGGGGTGGTGGATGAGCTGGAATTGTAGCGGATGCCGATTGATTGGACGGGGCCTATTCTGCTACTTCTGTGGAGGTATGTCGGTAGTGAAGGCTGAGTGAAGTGGCGAGGTGAGATGCGTTGTGAGTAGAGTTGTGAGTAGAGCCGTGACGGAGCTCCCCGGGACAGAGCTGGCTGGGGAATTGTGGTTGGGAAGGCACGGAGGGTCCGTGAGAGGCGCAGTGACTTTTGCATTGTGTATGTAAAGAGAGTAGTGTATTTCAAAGAAACCAACCAGCATTAATAGCGAGTGAGAAAGTGAAGCTCTGACAGTGATGATGAAGAGGCTCTCTGAGGAGGCGATAACAGCGGAGTTTGCGACGGACTTTTGTTCTTCCAGCTGCATCCCTCCGCGGCCTTCCCAACACTCTCTATGGCCTATAAACGCAACACATGCCCTGAGTGGGGAGAGATGTATTTGTCAGGGAGAGAAGGTTCTTATCTTATTCAATTCAGAGCACGACTTCTTTTACCTTGAACAAGTCAAGCTTGGTGGAGACCCTCCTGCGTATACACTACTACCTCTGCCCCGCCAGCTATCTTCGGAGTACTCTTTTGAATTGGTGTATGGCAGACGCCTGGGAACGCACAAAATGGCGTTGAGAGCGAGACAGAAGATCCGCGCTCCCCGGAGGGTAAGTGTCTAATTTTCACTGTTGTGATTGAGTCTTGCCCGCTGCAATAGTGTGGAGTCCTCCCGCAGGCGACATCGAAGACAAGACCGCATACGAGTGCCAGCTCTGTTGCTAATGGATTGGCTTAGGGGATCACTACAAGCGGGACGGACGCATTCGAGTCGAATTGGAGAGATCTGGCGAACTCTCTCAAGAGAATCCACACCAAAGATGCCTCGGAACTATCGTTTGAGCAACTGTACAGGAACTCATACAATATCGTACTGATGCAACGCGGCGACGACCTTTACGAGAGAACAAAGCAACTGGAGAAAGAATGGCTATGCGAGGAGGTCCAAAAGCGTGTTGTTGCTGGAATTACGTCAAGCCTGCTACTCGCTAAGGAGGTTGTTGATGTGCAGGATCAAGCCAGTGAAAGGCGGGAGGCGGGAGAAAGGTTCTTGACGGTTCTGAAGGAGGCCTGGGAGGATCACCAGCTGTGTATGCGGATGATCACGGACGTCTTGATGTACATGGTGAGTAGTGCTGAGACCGTTCGTTGGAAATCTCTAATGGTGGCGTCCATGTAGGATCGAGTCGTTGCGGCGGACCCTCGGAAAGTCAAGATCTACGCGGCTGCCATGGCGTTGTTTCGCGATCATGTGCTGCGATCCCCTACACAGCCAGATTCGCAAACGACTGTTGCTGATGTGCTCAAGTCTACGGTACTGTTCATGGTTCAGTTGGAACGGTCTGGGCACATGATTGATCGGCCTCTGATTCGACATTGCATTTACATGCTGGAGGGGCTTTACGAAACCGCGGCAGAGGAGGAGTCGTCGAAACTTTATTTGACCTCGTTCGAACCGGACTTTCTGGAGACAAGTACCGCTTTCTATCAGGCCGAGGGCAAACGACTGCTCGAGTTGGCGGACGCTGCCACTTTCTGCACGGCTGCGTCAAATAGGATAGCAGAGGAGAAGGAACGGTGCGCTTATACGCTCTCTCCCCTCAGTGAGCCCAAGATAAGGGATGTGTTAGACAACGAGTTGATCAGGAACAACCTCGCCGAAGTCATCAATCTCGAAGGCACTGGCGTCCGAGTCATGCTGGATGATGGCAGGCTAGACACTCTGGGGAAGGTATATGCCCTTAGTGCGCGCGTCGACCCCAAGAAGTCACACCTCACTGCGGCCGTGCAAAAGCGTGTGGTCGAACTAGGTCGAGAGATCAATGCTGCTTCAGTTGCGCTGGCACAGGCGCCTCCACCCGCAAAGTCGAGCGAGGCAGACGGTCAGAAGAAAGACAAGGAGAAGGAGAAGGAGAAGGAGAAGCCCGTCAATCAATTGACATCGTCCGCGATCAAATGGGTAGATGACGTCCTCGCCTTGAAGAGGAAGTTTGACAACATTCTGGCGAAGGCCTTCCAAGACGACCAAGTATTGCTGAGTGCGATTACGGCCAGCTTCTCCGATTTCATCAATTCGACACCACGCAGTTCGGAGTTCCTTTCGCTATTCTTCGACGAAAACCTCAAAAAGGGCATCAAAGGTAAAACAGAGGATGAAGTCGATACGCTTCTCGACAGCGGGATCAATGTTCTACGTTATCTCAAAGACAAGGATCTCTTCGAAGCCTATTACAAGAAGCATCTTTCACGGCGGCTCTTGATGAAGCGCGCAGTGAGCATGGATGCAGAACGGCAGATGATTTCAAAGATGAAGATGGAAGTCGGCAACCAGTTCACGCAGCGTTTGGAGGCCATGTTCAGGGACATGGCAATTTCGGAGGACCTAACTGGCAGCTATAAGCAGCATGTTCAGAAAATGGGCGATCCAGACCAAAAGCGAGTCGACCTGGACATCAATGTCCTCACCAGCACAATGTGGCCCATGGAGATCATGTCAAGTACCAGAGACGGCCAGGTCGAGCTCCCTTGTGTATTTCCCAAGGAAGTTCAGACAGTCAAGCAAAGTTTTGAGAAGTTCTATCTGGACAAACACAGTGGTCGGAAACTTTCCTGGCAGCCTAGCATGGGCACAGCAGATATCCGGGCCACATTTCAGAGGTCGAACGGGAAAACCCAACGCCACGAGCTTAACGTTTCTACCTATGCCATGATCATCCTCTTGCTTTTCAATGATGTGCCTACTGGGGAGTTTCTTACTTTTGAGGATATCCAGGCACGCACGCGGATACCGGATAACGACCTCATCCGGAATTTGCAGTCTCTAGCAGTGGCACCGAAGACTCGAGTGCTGAAGAAGGATCCCATGAGCAAGGATGTTAAGCCCACGGATAAATTCTTCTTCAACAATGACTTCCAGAGCCCGTTTATGAAGGTGCGCATTGGCGTGGTCAGCGGCGGCGCCAACAAAGTCGAGACCCAGGATCAGCGGAAGGAGACGGAGAAGAAGATGAACGATGAGCGCGGGGCTAGCATTGAGGCTGCCGTCGTGCGGATCATGAAGTAAGCTAACTTGCCTTTCTTGCTGGGGAGCCGCTGCTAACATTCCATAGACAACGCAAGAAGTTGATTCACTCCAACCTAATCAGCGAAGTGCTAAGCCAGCTATCTGCCCGTTTTGTCCCGGACGTTAATATGGTTAAACGACGGATCGAAAGTCTGATTGATCGCGAGTACCTCGAGCGTATTGCTGAGGATCCTCCGACTTACGGCTACGTTGCATGATTACGTAGTTAACTCCTTCCCATCGATGTTATGGATCTCCAGGGCTCTCCCGATGAATCCCTGACACTTATGGTTTCTGGCCGCGGCGATAGACTGCCTGCCCGTAGCCGCCGAGATAGGCGGCAGCCAGGACTGCCCGGCATCGGTTCGCGCGTCTGCCCTACCTTATACAGGCTCTTGCATTCTTGCGAGTCCGAACCGACTGCTGTCTCACAATAGGTCCTAGTATGATAGCCCCCCTGTGTCTCTGATAGTTTGACTGGATAGTGGCTTGCCCCTCTAGAAAATAATCTAGATAACAACAAATGCGCACAATATTCAAACACCCATCATCAAAGAAAACTCTAATAACGATGACAAGGTATCTATAATCGCAAGCAGATATAAACGCCATCCTATGCAACATGTACTCCAACCCACGCCTCTCCAACCCCAGCACCCGCGAGACCAGCATTCAGAAACCCAAAGGCTGGCGAAGCCCCATCATAAAACCTCCACATCCCCTCGCTCCCAAGCGGCCTTGACCCCCTCCCACCTCACCACCCAAATATCGCCCATCTTCATCGTGACCCCGAAAACCTCCTCCTCCACCCCATCCCCGGGCGGCGACACAACCTCCACCCGCTCCGCCAAACACCTCACAAAAACCACCTCCTTCACATCCGGCCCCTGCACCATACTCGTCCCGCCGGCATTATCATCCAACCTGCGCAACTGCGGCGGGAAACTCGAGAGAAAGCTGCCCCCGAAATGCCTCGCCAGCAGCGTCTGGTGCATGTGCAGGAACTGGATCTCCGACTCCGAGAGCGGACAGTCCGCCGGCGGCGGGATCGAGGGGATGGGGATGGAATCTTCGGGCTGTTGGGATTTGACGTCTGGGCCGGAGGAAGGTGGGATTGGGGTGGTTCGGGTTGCGGAGGAGAGGAGGAGGTAGTGCATGCTGTGTTTTGTGAGTTTCGCGAGGCGCTGGCGGAGGAGGGAGCGGAGGAGGTATTGGGTTCTGCTGAGGTCTGTTTGGAGGATGGAGAGGGTTAGGGTTGCGTTGCTTGAGCCTGTTGTTGTGGATGAGGAGGAGGGGTCTGCGGATGCGGCGGCGAGGTCTTCGATTGTTTCGATCTAGAGATTGAGTAATCTTCCCGTTAATTTGAATCTAAACTTCTTCATGTTTTTCTTTTTCTTTT